>OY744512.1:4563946-4804456 GCA_963556185.1 Pseudopediastrum boryanum
GAAAAGTGAGGAGTTTGGGGGGGGGGGGATAGGAACCGGCAGTAGCGGGGGCGGGCAAAATGGGTGGCAGGGCGGGGGGGGGGGGGCACGTGCAGTATGGGGCGGCAAGTGGTGGTCGTGGGGGAGGGGGGGGGGGGCAAGGCAATGAATGTTTATGGGTTATGATTGGGAGTTTAGGTCCGGAAATAGGAGGGCACAGTAATGGATGGGATTGTGAGCGTAGGATTCATCTGGAATCAAAGCATGCAGAGGTTTTAGCCGCCGTTTGAGGTTGGGGGTTTAGCAGCCACTTGCATAGATAATAGCATTTCTAGGATTGAACCATGCTACTGCCCAATTAACTGGGTCAAGGCAGTGGTCTTATGTAGGTGGATGTTTTGGACAACCACTAGGGGCTCCAAGAGTGGGTTCGTAAGAGCACACGGTACCGTGCGACCGACATTGGGGCAGCCTAGAAAGTATCAGTCATGCCTTACACTGTTTTGGACTACTACTTGGACGGTTTTGAATAATCCAACTACCGGTGGTCCTGCGGGTTAGGGTTTAGGGAACATTCAAATCATTTGAATGTTCTTCAAACCTTATGTTCCCTATGTTCCTGATACCCCCCCCCCTATGTTCCCTAGACCCCCCTATGTTCCTCATACCCCCCCCCTATGTTCCCTAAACCCCCCTATGTTCTTCATACCCCCCCCCCTATGTTCCCTAAACCCCCCTATGTTCCTCATACCCCCCCCCCTATGTTCCCTAAACCCCCCTATGTTCCTTAAACCCCCCCTATGTTCCCTAAACCCCCCTATGTTCCTTAAACCCCCCCTATGTTCCCTAAACCCCCCTATGTTCCCTAAACCCCCCTATGTTCCCTAAACCTCCCCTATGTTCCCTAAACCCCCCTATGTTCCCTAAACCCCCCTATGTTCCTTAAACCCCCCCTATGTTCCCTAAACCCCCCTATGTTCCTCATACCCCCCCCTATGTTCCCTAAACCTCCCCTATGTTCCCTAAACCCCCCTATGTTCCCTAAACCCCCCTATGTCCCTTAAACCCCCCTATGTTCCCTAAACCCCCCTATGTTCCTCATACCCCCCCCTATGTTCCCTAAACCTCCCCTATGTTCCCTATGTTCCCTAAACCGCCAAATCATATTTAACATCACACTCTCTGCTTACTATCCTTTGCATTGCTTGCATGTAGGTTGATGTTTTGCAGTACTATATTAGTTGCCTATGCCGCCCGTCAGGTTCACCCTCTACTTCCGGTTCTGCGAGTCACTGAGCAAGATAGCACAGGTGTTATTACATTTCATGATATGCCATAGCAATAAGTGCCATATGCCCCGCACCTCAAGCTGCCACAAAGAACAGCGAGGTGGAACAAAAGATAGCACATGTAATTCTATAAAATGCACTCTATCGGCTTGCTCGTTTTCGACGACAGTCAACCTCTTTATCTCAAATGTTGCAACAACCGGAGCGTAACAAACAACATTTATTCCCCCCTTTACCGTAGGTTGATGTCTTGGACTACTGCCCAAACCGTTTTGCCTACTCTGCTCGTCAAGTCCCTCCCTTTCTTCCAAAAACTTGCCCGTGACTATTGAAAGGAGCAACATAGGCTTGCTAAAACCTTGAAAAAGCAAAGCATTGCTTATGAACTGCCCCTCTCCCTTTCTGTAGGTTGATGTTTTGGATTACTACCCGGATCTTTTAACCTACTCCGCCCGTCAAGCAAACCCCCTACTTTCTTGCAGAACATGCCCATGCTTGGCATAATTGGCAATGTACATGCTGAAACCTTCAAAAAGGAAAGCATTGCTTCCAAATCTCCCTCTTTTTTGCATGTAGGTTGATGTTTTGGATAATTACCTGGAACGCTTTGCCTACTCTGCTCGTCAAGTCCCTCCCTTTCTTCCAAAAACTTGCCCGTGACTATTGAAAGGAGCGACCTAGGCTAAAACCTAAGAATGAACAGCATTGCTTACAAACTGCCCTTTCCTTTTTATGTAGGTTGATGTATTGGATTACTACCCAGACCGTTTTGCCTACTCCGCCCGTCAGGTGCACCCATTTTTCGTCGAAAACATGCCGATGACTATTGAAAGGAGCAATCTAGGCTACAACCTCGAAAAAAGAAATCATTGCTTACGATATGCCCCATCCCCTTTATGTAGGTTGATGTTTTAACGTACTTCCCAGACCGTTTCGCCTACTCTGCTCGTCAAGTCCACCCTTTCTTCCAAAAACATGCCCATGACTATCGAAAGGAGCAGCCTAGGCTTTGTAAAACCATGACCCAGGAAAGCATTGCTTACGAACTGCGCATTCCCCTTTATGCAGGTTGATGTTTTGGACTACTACCCGGACCGTTTTGCCTACTCTGCCCGTCAAGTCCACCCCCTCCCTGCTGTTCTGCGAGTCAAGGCCTATGTTGACCTCACTTCACTGGGGGGGAGGGTTAGCTTGACAAGGAAGAACATCTTTTTGAGGGACAGGAACTGCTGCCAGTAAGTGAAGGGGTTGGGGGGAAGTCCGCTTTTGGAGAGGGTCCTGCTTCTTAGGTTTTAGGGTTTAGGTTTTAGGGTTGCCATAGCTTTTATCTCCCTCCCACGTTAAGTTTTGTGTGGGGGGGGCGGGGGGGGGGGGGGCAGCTGGACACGCAAGGACATCTTCTTGAGAGACAGGAACTGCTGCCAGTGAGTGCCGGGGGGGTTGGGTAAGAGAATGCCTGGTTCTTAAATTTAGGGTTTTAGGCAGCTTTTATGTCCCTCCCCAATGTTTTTGGAGGAGTTTAGGTGCGTCAGCTTGACACGGAAAAACATATTCCTGAGGGACAGGAACTGCTGCCAGTAAGAGGGAGCGGCGGGGGGGGGGGGGGGAGGGGTTGAGAGGTTCCTGCTCTTTTGGGGTTTAGGCTTTAGGGTTTTCGTAGCTTATATCTCCCTCCCAGTTGGGTTTTTTACGGGGGGGGGGGGTTCAGCTTGACACGGATGAACATCTTTCGGAGGGACAGGAATTGCTGCCAGTAAGTGCCTTTGGTGGGGGGAGTGGTGCGCACAGGGTCTTGCTTCTGGACCGTTTAGGTTTTAGGTTTCGCTAGGTTTTATCTCCCTCCCACCAATGGGTTTGGGGAGGGGGGGTAGGTGTGTCAGCTTGACATGGAGGAACATCTTCTTGATGGACAGAAACTGCTGCCAGTGAGTGCAGGGGTGGGGCTGAGAGGGGTTCCTGCTTTAGGGTTTAGGCTTTTGGGTTTTCGTAGCTTCTATCTCCCTCCCAGTAGGTTTTTTTTGGCGGGGGGGAGGGGGGGGTAGAGATGTCAACCTGTAGAGGAAGAACATCTTCTTGAGGGATAGGAGCTGCTGCCAGTAAGTGAAGGGGTGGGGCTGAAAGGGTCCTGATGGCTAAGGTTTAGTTTTTTTTAGGTTTTAGGGTTTAGGCAGCCTTTATGTTCCTGCCACGAATGTTTTGGGTTTCAAGATGCATGAGCTTGATGAGGAAGGACACCTTTTTGAGAGACTGAACCTGCTGCCAGTGAGTGCACGGTGAGGAGAGGGGGTCTTGTACCAGAATTGATGGATTGCAGAATTAGGGCCCTGGGTCTTTGGGTCTCTTCTCCTTGCAATTGGTAAATGGGTTTAGGCAGCCTTCATGTCTTTCCCGCCAATGTTTTTTTTTTAGGATTTATCAAACTCGAACACAGCCAGAACCTGCTGCTGGTCTGTGAAAGTGAGTTGACCTTGGATCACGTAAAGCCTGTTAGTAAAGGAGGTGGCAACACTTGGGAGACCTTGCCTCAATGACATGCCAAATAATGTTTTTTGGTTCCTAGTCGTCCCAGCTTCAGTTGTTTGTGGTGTTTTGATAGGAAATGGTAGGATATGCACTAAAAATCGGTAAGAAAACTCCCTTTTGCCTTTTTCTGTAGGTACTGTGGCAGCAGGCGTGAGTTGACTTTGGATCACGTAAAGCCTGTTAGTAAAGAAGCCCGGACCACATGCCACAGGTTTTAGCCTAGACCCTGACCTTAAACCCTAACCCTAAACCCTGATGTTCCATTTCCTTCATTTGTAGGTACTGTGGCAGCAGGCGTGAGCTTACCTTAGATCACGTAAAGCCTGTTAGTAAGGGAGGTGGTAACACTTGGGAGAATCTGGTCACTGCTTGTATGTCTTGTAACCAACGTAAGGGGCAACACACATTGAAGCAGCTGGGATGGAAGTTGAAGGTGCACCCTAGGGAGCCCAGTGCCTTTGAGTTGGGAGTGGTGGGGGTGGCAGTGCCCCAGGTGAGAAGGGGTTTGGCGGTTTTGGTGTGAGGTGGGGATTTAGGGTTTGGGGTGGGGCCGTGCACCCAAGGGAGCCCAGTGCCTTTGAAATGGGAGTGTGGGGGGGTGGCAGTGCCCCAGGGTTTAGGGTGGGGGCGTAGGGTTTAGGGTTTGGGCATCTGGGGTTTAGGGTTTAGGGTGGGGAGGGGGAGGGTGTGGCTCCTGGGGAACCTAGTGCCTTTGAACTAGGGGTGGTGGGGGTGGCAGTGCCCCAGATGAGGAGAGGGGGTAGGGTTTAGGGTGGGGGTTTAGGTTTTAGGGTTTGGGCATGTAGGGTTCAGGGTTTAGGGTGGGGAGGGGGAGGGCGTGCACCCCAAAGAGCCCAGTGCCTTTGAGTTGAGAGTGGTGGGGGTGGCAGTGCCCCAGGTGAGGAGGGGTTTTAGGGTTTAGTGGGGCTTGGGTGTCTAGGGTTTAGGTAGGGGGAGAGAAGGGTAAGGGTTGCACCCCAGGGAGCCCAGTGCCTTTGAATTGGGAGTGGTGGGGGTGGCAGTGCCCCAGGTGAGAAGGGGTTTTAGGGGGTTGGGGTTGGGGCTTAGGGTTTAGGGGTGTGGAGATCTAGGGTTTAGGGTGGGGAAGGGGAGGCGTGCACTCTAGAGAGCCCAGTGCCTGTGAGTTGGGAGTGGTGGGGTTGGCAGTGCCCCAGGTGAGGAGGAGGGGTTTGTGGAGGTTAAGATTAGGGTTTTGGGGGGTGGTGTTCAAGGGTAGGGGGGTTGGAATTTGTAAGGGGAGTTTGCTATAGGAAGGGAACACGACAGGGAGTCTGGAGTGAGAGTCTATTTCTAGGTCTGAAAAGGGGCAGCACACATTGAAGCAATTGGGATGGAAGTTGAAGGTGCACCCTAGAGAGCCTAGTGCCTTTGAGTTGGGAGTGGTGGGGGTGGCAGTGCCCCAGGTGAGAAGGGGGGTGGTTTAGGGGGGTGAGGGTTTAGGGTTAGGGTTTTGGGGGCTGGGGCTTTAGGGTGAGGGGGTTGGGAGAGAATGTGGGCAGGAACGGAATTCAAAGCTGTGCTCCCTTTCTGCATTTGAAACGGGGGTGGGGGGTGGGGGGGCAGTGCCCCAGGTACGAAAAGGGGGTTATAGGGAGGGATATCTGACTATTGTACCCGGGTTCAGGATCTAGGGTAAGAAGTGGGTGATGTGGCCTTTATGGTCTCAGGAGCCTCAGCAGGGTGTTTACACACTAATTCGTAGGATTAAAACACTGGGGATGAAGTGCCGTAAAAGCAATTTAAACTAACCCCTTATCAAGAGAGTTCGGCGTTTAGTCACATTTGAATGATCATTACTGCAGATGATGTCTCCATGGAGTTGACCACCTTTTTGATGTGTTATGGCCTTCCCCAGCAATGTCGGCGGCCTATCTAGGAGCATGTCGAAAAACCTGTGTGCTACCTAGGAACATGCAGAATTCCGTAGTTTTGAGTCAGGAAGCATCCAGCCATGTGTGAATTATTGCCTTGTATTTTGTAGGTTTTTGGGTTTTGGGTGCTTTTGGCCTAGCTGCTGGACTTTATGGCTAGGCATCTGTTGTCGTGCATGCCGAAGACAAGCTATATTGTGTTCCACCTTGCTGTACGTTCTGACAGCTTGGTGTGCGGGGCCTATGGGACTTTTTGCTATGGCATTTCATGCATTGTAATATTAATAATTAAAATAATATCCCAGCAGAGCTAGTCACCCCGTTCACATCCCCTTTGCTACCTCTGTTGCACTGTGATGTGCAGAAGAGTGTAGTCATGTGTGTTCTGTTTTGCTTGTGTCTCCAGCAGACCCTAAACCCCACTTGACGGCGTGCAGTAAACCCTAACCCCTGAAAACCTCCCTCTGCTCCTCCTCCTGTTTCAGTCTGATGTGTTCAACCCCCCAGCAGAGTGGGCACCCTACCTAGCACCATACAGAGAGAAGATGGAACGCGCCAGGACAAAAGCAAATGCAAAAGCAGAAGCAGCAGCAGCCGCCGTACATACAAGCATGCGGTAATGAGAGGGCAGCGGCAGTGGCACGACAGCGACAGCGGCAGCCACAACAAAAAGTGCAACAGCGGAATGAGCTGCGCATTGTTGGTTGTGGAGCTTGCCCAAGCAGAAGCAGCAGCAGCGGCCAGCGCAAAAGCAGAAGCAGCAGCCGCCGCCGTGCATACCAGCATGCGGTAATGGGGGTTATACATTGTGGCACCTGTCCGAAGCAAGGCAGCAGCAGCAGCAGCAGCGGCGCCCAGCGCAAAGAAGAAGAGGCAGCAGCAGCAGCAGCCGTACATACAAGCATGCGGTAATGGGGGTTATACATTGTGGCACCTGTCTGAAGCAAGGCAGCAGCAGCAGCAGCAGCGGCCAGCGCAAAGAAGAAGAGGCAGCAGCAGCAGCAGCCGTACATACAAGCATGCGGTAATGGGGGTTATACATTGTGGCACCTGTCCGAAGCAAGGCAGCAGCAGCAGCAGCGGCCAGCGCAAAGAAGAAGAGGCAGCAGCAGCAGCAGCCGTACATACAAGCATGCGGTAATGGGGGTTATGCAATGTGGCACCTGCCCGAAGCAAGGCAGCAGCAGCAGCAGCAGCAGCAGCAGCAGCGGCCAGCGCAAGAGAAGCAGCAGCAGCAGCAGTACATACAAGCATGCGATAATGAGAGGATGGGTTTGGGGCAACAACAGCAGCAGCAGCTGCAGCAAGTAGTGCAACATCGGAATGAGCTGCGCACGAAAGGGTGATGAGGGGAGGGTTTGGGGTTGTGAGCCGTGCCAGAATAATGGCAGAAGCGGCAGCAGCAGCGGTGCATACAGCCATGCGGTAATGAATGGATGAGTGTGCCGGACTTCCAGCGCCAGCAACAGCAGAAAGTGACGAACTGGAATCAGCTGTGCACACGAGCAGCCAATGGGGAGAGTCGATGGGTGGAGAGTTAGCCTAAAGCAGTGCAGCAAACAGCAGCAGCCACTACAGAAGCACAAGCAGCAGCAGCTGTGCATACAAGCGTGCGGTAATGAGAGGATCATTGTGCCGCAACAGCAACAGCAGCAGCCGCAGCAAAAAGTGCAACAGCGGAATGAGCTGCGTATTGTTGGGTGGGGAGCTTGCCCCAAGCAGAAGCAGCAGCAGGGGCCAGCGCAAAAGCAGAAGCAGCAGCAGCGGTGCGTACGAGCATGCGGTAATGGGGGTTGTGCGGAAAAGGAGCGCCAGCAGTAGCAGCAGAAAGTGCAAGAAATGGAGCAGCAGTGCACACAAGGATGCCCTGGGGAGAGCTGTTGGGCGTGGAGCATGCCCAAGCAATGCAGCAGCAGCAGCAGCGGTGTATACAAGCATGCGGTGACGGGGTTTATGGGATGTGGAGCATGCCCAAGCAAGGCAGCAGTAGCAGCAGCGGTCGGCGCGAAAGCAGCAGCGGCAGCCACATTGCATACAAGCAGGTGGGAATGAGAGGACGAGCGAGCTGCAACACCAACAGCGGCAGCCACAGCAAGTGCAACAGCAGAGCGAGCTACCCATTGAAGCGTGCGGTGTGGTACATAGTTGGGTGTGGATCACGCAACAATGCTCCCCACCGCTTGCTTCAATGCGCAGCTCATTGCAAGAGCAGCAGCCGCCGTGGTGCGCGCAAGCATGCGGTAATGAAGGTTATTGTATGTGGTGCCGGCCCCAAGCAAGGCAGCAGCAGCAGCAGCGGTGCATACAGCCATGCGGGAATGAATTGATGAGTGTGCCGCAATAGCCGCACAAAGAGGAGCGGAAGGGGCGGAGGGTGGGGGAGTGCAGAGCCAAATCAGAACCAGCAGCAGCGGAAGCAGGAACTGCCCAACAACAAAAGTAGCCATTCTTCCTGCTTGAAGATGAGTTAAGAGAGACCACTGCACTGCCCTCTGGGCCGTGCAGCACCCAAGCATGACTCCTACCGGGTTTGTTAGTGTGGTGTGTTGAGTAAGAGCGAGTAATAGAGAGCTAGAGGGCTGCGAATTCGAGCGAGGCGGATACAAGTAGATGCTTGAAGATGAGGTGGGGGACACAGGATGGCCAGGTTGGAAGGATGGAACTCCAGCTGCAGTAGCGGCATTAGGGAAGCATCAGCAGCGGCAAGGAGGGGAGGGGGCTGCCGCAACGGGGGAAGGGGGGGTGCCGGGGAGGGGGAGGGGGAGGGGGGAGGGGGGTGCCGCAAGGGGGGGAGGGGGAGGGGGTGCCGCAATCAAGGCAGAGGCAGGGACCAGCACTACAACAGAAGCAGCTTGGGGTTATGCGACGATGGTGGGTGTATGGCAGGGACAATAGGGGGAGCTGGAGCACACCCCAAGGGAGGCATCAGCAACAATAGTAGCAGCAGTAGCAGCATCAACAGCAGGAGCAGCAGCAGCAACAACATCAGGAGCAGCAGAAGGAAGGGCAGGCAGGATTACGCTAGCATCAGCAGCAGCGGGGTGCTACATCCCGCTTGTTAATGCACTGGGGGGGGGGGGGGCAACTTGATGGGATACCACCTAAGCAGCAGCGGCGGCAGCAGGAAATGCCAAGATATGAAGCAAGGCCAAGATATGAAGCAAGGCCAAGAAGCAGGAAATGCCAAGATATGAAGCAAGGCCAAGTATGAGAGCGCCAGTAGCAGCAGAGAATGCTAGAATGGAAGCAGCCGCGGACGCAAGTATGTGGTAACCAGCAGCAGCAGCGGGGTACTACATGCTGCTGGTTAACGCACTGTATGTGCCACGCCCTGTTCTAGGATTGCTTCTTCTTGTACACCGACGGTGTACAACAAGATCAGGAACAGGGCGCGGCGCATACGGTGTGGTACCAAGCAGCAGCGGAAATGTTGGGGTGCAAGCCAAAAGCGGAACCAGCCACTGTCTGCTGCCGCTGCTGCTGTTCATGCCACCAATCGCTGGTGCGCAACCAATCATGGCTGACCCAGCAGCAGCGGAAGGGGTGGGGGTGCAAGGCAAGAGCAGAACCATCTATCTGCTGTTGCTGCTGCTGCTGTTGTTGTTCTTTATGCCATCAGCAGCAGCGGAAGCTGTGGGGGTGCGCGGCCAAAACATAACCAGCCACTGTGACTGCTGCTGCTGGTGCACACACAAGCATGTACTACTTAGCAGCTGCGGTTAGCCACTTGCTGCTTGTAACCGCACAGTATGCACCGCACTCTGTTCATGATTTTGGTGCACACCTGACGGTGTTCAACAAAACCAGCAACAAGTTGCTTCGCAAACGGTATGGTAATAAACAGCAGCAAAAGTGGTGGGATGCAAGGCAAGAGCGGAACCAGCCACTGTCTGCTGCCGCTGCTGCTGCTGCTGTTCTATATGCCATCATTTGCACACAAGCATGCGCTAACCAGCAGCAGCGGGTGTTTGCCTGCTGCTGGTTTTGAAGCAATGAACCTTAGCAACTGCAGCAGCTGGGGCAGAAGGAAACGGCAAATCACGCGTTACTAGCAACATGAGGACTTATTGTGCTGTTAAATGCAGCACCATATGTGTCGCGCCCTCTTCCTGGACTGGATTTGTTGTATACTTACTGTGTCCAACAAGGTCAGGAACAGGGCGCCGTGCATATGGTGCGGTAACAAGCATCCTGGTCAACGTGTGGGGGCCCAAGGCCAAGGCTGAAGCAGCCACTGTGACTGCTGCTGTTGCTCGTGGTCATGGCACCAAATGCTGGTGGGCACACAAGCATGCCTTCCATCAATTTGCAGGTAACACACCGCTGCCTTCCATCAGTTTGCAGGTGATGGCAGAGCCTCATCAGAGCTCATTTCAGTGTCGTTTGGTGAGGGCATGTTTTGCCTGTTCTGCAAATCTACGCCGTGTAGATTTGCAAAACAGGTAAAACGTGCCCTCACCATACTTGTTGCTGCCGTATAGTGTGGTACCGCCCAGCAGCAGTGGAAGGTGTGTGTGGGTGCAGGGGCAAACAAGGACCATCAGCAGCGACAAAAGCAGCCGAATCTGCGTGTCCGTCATGGACACTGACAGGCCTGGGCCACTTTTGAGAGAGTGAACCTTCGCAACAGCAGCAGCAGCAGCAGTAGGAGGAAGTGCCGGAAGCAGAATCAGTAGTCACGATATGCAGAAGGGACATACCTTGCTCTCACCATACCGTATGTTGCCGCCAAACCAATAGAACAGACCCTGACCAAGACAATGGATCGCGCATACTATCTGAGGAGCTAGTGTGCTCCTTCCATTGGCTCGGTTGGGGTTTGAGTTTTGGGCCGCTGCACCAATTGGGACACCTGGTCTCAATGGAGACTAACACTAACTGACATCTCGCTTTGTTTAGCGGAAGTGTCATTTGTGCATGCGGTTGGGGGTGGGGGGTGGGGGGGTACATACCTGACGTGGTTTTTTGATGCCAGGTGTAGGGGCATGAGGTTTTTGAAAGGTGCTTCTGTATGGAAAGGGGGGGGGCTTAAGGAATCTGGGTATTGTCTTGAGAGCCCTTTGCAAGGGCCTGGTTCAAAGGGCTCTGAGTGCTCCCTTGCAGAAGGGACCACCGGGGGGTTTAGGGGGGGTTGGGTTTTAGGGTTTAGGGTTGGGATATTAAGGGTTTAAGGGCGTAGGGGCTTAGGTTTTAGGGTTGGCAGGGAGAGTCTGTGGTTCAAAGGTCTCTGAGTGCTCCCTTTCAGAAAGTTGTGATATGGTGGAGGGGCGGACGGCTGGTAAAGTTTCAGATTATGAAAATTTTCCCATAAGCTATAGGAATAGGGTTTAGGGAGCTATAGGCATGGGGGTCAGTACTTCTTGCAGATATCTGTAAGTTTTACGTGCTCTTGCAGGGGACTATGCTGTCTGTGCAGGCCTGGACCGTTAAATACTAAGGTCGGAGAGGACAATCAATGTTGGAGGGAGGGAGGTTTTGAGATACGGTAATGGTAGTTAAGTATATCTTGCTTGCGAGTGCATGCATTGTAGAGGCCTATTTGGTGGTGAAGGAATGCTGTAACAATATTGTAACTTTAGTTGAGGTAGAGTTGAGTTATGGTTTGGTTGCTGTGTCGCGTTTGGGAAACCATCAGCCATACAGGCATTAATGGAGGGACTGATGTGGGTGGGGTGGTAGGGAGTTTGAAGATGGTGTTGAAGCACAAAGGATTTTAGAAGGTGATACAGTGATGTGCCTAGGGGTTCAGGTAGCATCTCTGTGGTGGCGGAGGAGTGGTGTAACAATACTGTAATTGTTGACTCGGGGCAGAGGCGCGTGAGTTGGGGCATGGTTGGTGCGTTGGGTCTGAGAAAGTTCAGATGTAGAGGTTCTGGCCTGAGGGGTGGGTGGTAGGAGGGTAGTAGGTGGGTTGGGGGAGGTTTTGGGTGATTTTGACCTAGCTGCTGGACCTCATGTCTAGGCATATGTTGTCATACATGACGAAGTTTACCCGTATTATGTTCCACCTCGCTGTTCTTTGTGACAGCTTGAGGTGCGGGGCCTATGGCACTTATTGCTATGGCATATCATGAAAGGTGTAATAATAATAGGTGGGTTGGAGATGGCGTGGGTGCACCAGCCTTCCATGTTATGTGGGGGGGAGGGAGGTCTGGAGATGGTGATATATATTGTGTTGTGCCTAAGGGTGCATCAGCCATGAGAGCAGGGATCGGGTAGCTGCATGTTTGTATGTTTTGATGGATTAGGAGGACATGGTAGGGGGGGAACGCACCACGTGTGCTAGTACCACCTCTTCCTTGAAACTACGCAGGGCTAACGCCCGGCGTCCACTCACTCACTGTGTTGTGCCTAAGGGTGCAGCCACTTGAGTTCTTCTGGTGGCGGAGGAATGTAACAATAATGGAAATTTTACTTAGTTAACAAGGCATGAATGTGAGTGGTTGTCCCTTGGGTGGTGTTTGCAGTTTGGGAAACTAGTCTAGAATATAGGAGCGGTCTTGACGGGCCGATGTTGGTAGTTGCTGAATCGGGGGTTTGTATGTTATGTTGCTGGAACACAAGGTTTTCAAATGGTATTGCTGTTGCTAGCTGGGCCCATGGCTGCAAGTGTTTACCTCTGGTGGTGGATGGAGGGATGGTGTATTAAACTGTACTTTTAGTTGAGGCAGAGCGCAAGTTGTGGCTTGGTTGGTGTGTGAAATTTGAGTGGGAGGTTTCGGGGATTGATATTCTGCTTTGAGGGGCTGGTGCGGGTGTTGAGGGGGGAGCGCTGTTGCTGCCGTGTAAGAGGTTGATGAGGTAGGGGGACATGGTTTTCATATGGGGATGGGGGAATGGTGTAACAATACTGTACTTTTGGTTGAGGCAGAGTGTGGGTTGTGGCTCGGTTGGTGTGTGGATTTTGAGTGTTAAATCTCAGGGATTGAGGTTCTGCTCCCTTGAGGGGCTACTGGGGGTGTTGATAGGGGGGGAATGCTGCTGCTGTACTTGAGGTTGATTGGGTAGGGGCACACTCAGGGTTTTCAGATGAGTATGGACGGAGGAAGAGTGCCTGATGATACTGCTCTTTTAGTTGAGGCGGAGTGTGAGTTGTGTTTTGCCGTTGGTGTGTGTGGGTGTCAATAGACTAACTATTGGTAATCTGGTAATCTGGTTGTTTTCCAAGTAGGAGGGAGGCTATTCTTACCCCCATTGGGGCACTGGAGGTTTTGGGTGCTTTCTGACCTAGCTGCTGGACCTCATATCTAGAGTAGGCATATGCCAACACTGCAAATATTTTCATTCCTTCCTTTACAGCACCTCCTCGCTTTTCCACCTTCCCACGCACCTTTATCAAGATTAACAAGAGGCCAAAGACTACGTAAACGAGCCGGCTAGCAAGCTGCGCACCTGCAACGGAGTGCTTGTACACCAGGTCCTTCCAGTGTGAGAGGCGACGCCGCACTGCTGTAGGTCAGGATCGCATGATGCGCGGAGCGGGCGTGGGCAGTATCACCCGGGGTCACTCGTAGCAGAGGTACTAATAATGCGCTACGCTCCTATAGGGCTGGCCCCTAAAATTAAAGCAGGGCATGACTATGCTTTGCTGGTGTGCTGGTGTATGTGACTCGGAACATCATTGTATGCAGTGGGATGGACATAATGGCAACTAACAACACCATAGGTGCTTATAAATGGAGGCCATATGAATTGTATTTATGACCAGCAGGAGAAATGCCCAGGAATGATTGCCTCAACAGCTCAGGAAGTTGCACACACGATTTCGCACACCAATAAAAAGTTGATGCATTAGCTGAATATTAGCTGCTGATGTGATGATGTGCGTGGTCCTTGAAGTGAATTGGCAGGTACCTTTAGGATACTTTTCACCTAGCTGCTGGACCCCACATCTCCAATATGTTGTCATGCATGCCGAAGACAATCCGTATTCTGTTCAATGCACATGGTTGGATTTCTGGATTCAGGTCTGCGTGACAGGTTGAATTGCGAGGCCTATGGCACTTACTTCCTGCTATGGCATAGCATGAAATGCTGCTTACAACAACTGTAAGATATCTGCTTCAGCTGACAGCCCTTCTGCTGACTTCTTCAGCCTCGTGCCCGTTCTGCCATCTGACTGCTAGACGCATGGCAAAAACACCCGTATGGCGAGTGGCCACGCTTATATGGGTGTATGACACATGTGGAATACGCATGATTGCTGCAGCAGCACATGTACTCAGGGACGATATGTCCAGCGACACGGTTAAGCAGGCTACGTGAGTCGACATACCGTCCTGAAGCCGGTTCCAGGTTCCGGTTCCAGGGCAAAATGTGCTCAGTTCCGCGGTTCCAGCGATGCCAAACATGTCAGTTCCTGGTTCCAGCCCTGGGCCACCCTCTGGCCAACATGTCACATGCTGGTTCCAGCAAGTTTATTACAAAGTGTAGAGTGCTCAACTGAGTGCAAGAATAGCATTTTCCATTGTACAATTGGTTGTAATAAGTACAAAGCATCGCTGGCTTCTGGGGCTTCGCCCCAGACCCCACCAGGGGGGAGGAACAGCCCCCCTGGACCCCCGCCTCCTGTTTGGGTCCATGCTGCGCATCGACATGGCATGGTCTCCCCCAGAAAAGTTTGGTTCCAGAGGCCTTGTTCAAGTCTAGTTCTGGTTCCAGAGGAGGTTGTGGAACCGGCTTCAGGACGTTATCGACATGTGCTGGAGAAGTGACACGCCGCAAGGTGCATAGAATGCAAAGCTAAACGATACTCACATCTTAGCAGCATCCTTTTGTCACCTCCTTTGTCACCGTACAGCCCGCTATTTGGCAGCTCTTCGCAGTACAGCCATGTCCTTCGCCGGGAGGTCTCCGGTACCACTTTCCTCACAGGCTGCTTAAAGGATTAGAAGTAATACGTGCATTGGGGTTGCAACAGGCTTGTAGGTAGCTGCAATTTGGCTGGAGCTGCTGATTGCCGCAACTTTACTACAGCTCGGCCATGCTCCTGGTCGACAAGTTGTCCGGGACCGTTTTTTTCACGGCTCTTTGCATCATTAGGGGCAAATTGTGCAAGCAAACCTGCAGAAACGTGCAGCTTGCTGAGATGCGCCTGGGGCTGCTGCATCAAACGAGATTCCAGGCGTTCTGGACCTGGCGCCACGGAACATCGCCGCTGTAGAGGCCAAGAGGCCCTTCGCGAAGCGGGATTTTTGCATATGCATAGGCGTAACCTGGGGCCACCCGAATATGTGGGTTCGGATTCTGAACAAGTCCGCACTAGGTTCTGCTGGGGCCTGCTCCCACTCAATCGCAGGCGGTTTGGGAAGTCGAATCGGCAGGAAAATGACTAAGTTACCGAGACCCATTTGCCCAAATTCCGGTTGGAATTTAGGAGTGTAAACAGGGCGGAAGAGCGGACAACAGGGTGCAGGGGTTCAGGGCCGCGGATTAGGACCGGGTGTAGCAGGCAGTTGGGTGGTCGGGCGTCCTGACTGTCAGGGGGGCAGGTCTACTGCGTGCCCGGGCGCGTGGTGGAGCCCGGGGATCAGAAAGGAGCAGGCACGGAGGGCGATGCTTGTTTTGGAGCCTTGTGGCGTCGTGTAGCGGTGATCTGGCAGCATGTCGGGTCTAGAGGTCCAGTTGACTCTCGATGTCGCTGCAGTTGTGCTGCTGTTTGCAGTGATGTATTGTTTCATAGCTTTGGCTGGCTGCCTGGAGCAGTCAGCACGATATCGCAGGGCGGGAGCAGAGCGCAGCTTCCTGCACAAGCTCATGTTCGTGGAAGCGTGCCCGTAAGTTTTTGCTGCGAGGTCTGGATGCTAAGGTCCGGCCCTAAGGGCCAGCCAATAAAAGCCGAAGGCGAGGTGTGACACCTAGTGCCAGCCCGCCGATGCCCGCCTGCCTCACCTCGTAACTGCCTGTATTGCTGAGGCCAGCCAGCGCCTTGCAGCATTCTTTACCACTTCTAGACTGTCCTTTGTTGTTGTATCATATAGGTTTAATTTGAGGAGGCGTTTCTGTGGGGTTTGAGCCCTCCGCAGGGCACACATGCTTGTATTTATGGCCTTATCTATGCTAATGGAACGGTTCCCAGCTATTCCTGATGCCCGAAGCGCATCGAAACGAACCAACTTGATGCCCAAACGTTATAGGAAGCCCTAGAGTATCTCTGTGATGTAGCTGGGGGCGGTACAAATGTTCTCAAACGTTCGGTTGCGATCCTGGGCGTCGAACCTATGCTCGAGAACTTCAAAGCATGCCCAGTGGCCTGCAATGCATCTGAACTGCTTGTAGACGTTCTCTACATTTACTAGGCAGTACGTTAGAAGGTAAGCAACCCGTTGCAACTGCTTTCAGAACCCAACCTGGAGCTGGAGCAGTGGGGATCGCACTCAGCTGTTGCTGCACATATCGCTAAAAGGAGCATGTCATTAGCTGCATTTGGCTTAGAGAACGGCACACGCACCAAGACAGCAAGAAAGCAATTGTGCATGCGTGCTGTTTTCAGCATTTCAGGAACCAACGAGGAACCACTACTCCTAAAGTTGTTCCTGATGCCTGTCTGACAAACGAATGCAAGTACACATTCCTCACAGCCCATAGATAACGAACTGCACGCTCTGGAAAGCTCTAGGCTGCTCGGGGTCAGCCAGCCCAAGGGCCTCATGCATGTCGAGCTACAAGCCCATGAGACCCATGCCGGCGCTGCAATAAACCCAGCTGCACGCCGATACAATACTTATGCATGTATAATGTCCCTGAGCAGCCACCCGCAGGCTGTGGCTCCTGCCTACATGGTTGGTAGCCCACGCAAAGACTGGTCTCTACGCTGCAACTCGGGATCAAAGCTCCTCTACGGCTTGCCAAATGCATGGGAATATACATATGCACGTTCGGGAGCTTGCGGGGCATCAGACAGGGTCTGTAATGTTGCGAAATGGTCCAGAGCCTTGAGAGAGTGGCAATGGTATTGGAATTCATTCCGTAACATACAGAGTATTCTGCTTCCGCCAGAAGGCGTTCACCAGCTTTGCTCTCAGGTACTCAACCTCCGTCATGCTGCCATGCCGTGACCCTCCTGGCCGGTTTGCTCGAAGGTACTCAACTTCTGTCATGCCGTCATGTATACATGCTGTCATGCCGTGACCCTCCTGGCCGGTTTGCTCGAAGGTACTCAGCTTCTGTCATGCCGTGACCCTCCTGGCCGGTTTGCTCTAAGGTACTCAACTTCTGTCATGCCGTCATGCTGTCATGCCGTGACCCTCCTGGCCGGTTTGCTCTAAGGTACTCAACTTCTGTCATGCCGTCATGCTGTCATGCCGTGACCCTCCTGGCCGGTTTGCTCTAAGGTACTCAACTTCCGTCATGCCGTCATGCTGTCATGCCGTGACCCTCCTGGCCGGTTTGCTCTTAGGTACTCAACTTCTGTCATGCCGTCATTCCGTGAGCGGCCATGGCGCAGGCGGTAACCATACCTTGCTGTCAGAGGACTGGCCCGGGTTCGATTCCTAGTTGTAACATTACTTTTTGTCCTAATCATACTGCATGCTGCCCATACTGTCCCACCCATTTGACCAATAATTCCAGTCGTCGCGCCATTGAAAACAACCATTTCCCACCACTTCCCAGTAATGCTACACAACCTGCCACTTGTCTGGCTTATCTCAATGAGCAGAATTCTGCTGAAGTAGACTCAATGATGAGCAAGAACCTGTTGCAGAACGAACTGGATGTAAACCCACAAGCATCAAAATTCCTAACACTGCTTCCCGATCTATAAGACTCCACCTTGTCCTGAACTACCTGTCCTTAACTACCTCTTAAAGTGTGGCATCAACAAAGACCCCAAGCCCGTCACCACCTGCAACTGCTGCTGATCCAGGGGCAGCAGCAAGATTACCATATCCACCACCAAAAGCCAAGGCTGCTGTTGCACCACCATCAGTACCTGCATCTGCTGCTGCACCACCACCGTCTACCCCACCACCTGCAGCTCCTTCACCACCAGCGACTGCACCACCAGCAGCTCCACTCAGAAGGTCAGGGCTCAGGAAGTCCCCAATCTTCAGATTTAGTTGTCCCAAGGCAACTGCCAGTGCTGCTGCTGCTTCTGCTGTCTGTGGAATCTTCTTTTTCAGCCGCAAAACCATCTTAGATCCCTTGCCCTCTGACTGGACCTCTGCAAGAGAGCCGATCCTCTTAAAGATGCTTGTCAATAGCATCCTGTGGTTTCAACCCTGCCTGTTGCAGCATGTCGATGGCATTGACCAAGTCTCCAGCCAGGGCATGCATGGCAGCCTTGATGAGGTATGCGTTCTTCTGAGCCCCTGAGGTAGAGCAAACAGCCACAAAGGCACAAGACAGGCCTGTCAGCGAAAGGTATAACATGCTGTGGAATGGTGCAGTATAACAATTCATAACATGCCATAGCAAGAAGTGGCATAGGCCCAGTACAGTGTTGAGAGAACATAGGCACATACAAATGCAAGAACACGTACAGAACCACATACAGCAAGCGGAAGAGCCCCCCCCCCCCCATGTTTTCCCTTCCCCATTGCAAGCGGAAGAGCCCCCCCCCCCCCCCCCCCGATGTTTTCCCTTCCCCATTGCAAGCGGCAGAAGCCCCCCCCCCCAAAAAAGCCACATTGCAGGGCTGTCAGCAAAGCTATACCATGCTGTGCAGGGGTGCAGTACATTCAATCATGTATCAAACCCAGTCACTGTGAACACAGGCGCCGTAAAAACAGGCACAAACACAGGCACAAACGCAGGCACAACCAAAAAGTACTGTAGCGCCCGGTAACCCCCAAGCAAGAGGTACCCACCTGTGCACTTGTCCACCGACCAGGCCCTCACTGGATGTGCTTGAGCAGCTTTCAAGAGACTGGTTTTAGCAGGCCCAGGGTGTTGTAGTTGCTAGTGCTGAGACTGTACTGGTAAGCTGCGGGCTCAAAGGTCGTCATACCGGCAGGTGTCCCCACAATGCTCTTGTTATAGGACTCAATCACATTGGAGTAATTGATAGCCATGGTGAGGATGCGCTGGGCAATCTGAGGCAATCTGGGCCAACCTGGACAACACAGCAGTACAGCAGCAGTACAGCATAAGTTGAAAAGGTCACTGGTCAAGAAGACCGCTTAAGACACACCTTTATTCTACAGATGCCCTCCAGTAATGAGGATCTCCACTCACGATACACAAAGTCAATAAGACAAACAAACCAGCAAGCAATTGTGCGTATGCCAATTACACAAACAAACAAACAACTGAAATGCAGAGAAGTAAATACCACAAACAAAAAACAAACAGCCTTGACCTAACCTCCAATTAGTCACGAATGGCAGGAGACAAGATCAGTATGCAGTCTGGGCAGCGCTGCTAGCAATGTTTTCGTTGCTGCCAGGTTCTCTGGCGCTACCCTTTGGTGCACAGCATTGCACAGCAACCTCATGCACCTTATCCGTGAAGTAAGCTGGGTCCATGTCTTTCCGGTCCTGCCAAGCGCATGCTGCCCCGTTGCTGAATTGGGGGAGATGCAACCAAGCCAAGCTGTGGCACACAGCAAGTTCAAAGTGATAACCAAGTAGAGCATACCATGAAGGGGTTGCTGCTGCTGCTGAAATCTTCTGCTGCCCCTGTGGGGAGTCCTCAAGATCACTAGTACTCCTGCTGCTGGTAGTAGGAGCCCACATGAAGCTGCAGCTGAGCTGACCAGGTAGCTTAGGCAAGCAAGGTACGGCTGCACCCATACAGTAGCCCATGCCCTGGTTGGAGTAAGGTGGCGGGTGCTGCACGGCCCAAAAGCTGTGCAGTGAACTATCTCATATACACCCTGAACTTCTGTAAGCGAGGCCATGACTGCCTTCATGTCAAGCTCGTGCTGCTCCTGCTCCCATCATGCAAAGTCGAGGTCCCATTCTCTGGTACTGCTCTGCGGGCAAGGTTGGACACATGGGGGTCGCCTATTCGAGAAAGGGAGACGCAACACACCACCGCAATGAAGAGGCAATCAGTAGCCTGGAACAGCGGCAGCAGCTGGAGTATTGCAAGCCCGTAGGTAAACGCAAAAGTTCGCAGCAGCTAACCGCAAGTACTTGAATAACCGGGAGGCTACCACTGCTCAAAGGAGTTGTTGTCACAGACATTAAATCATCAAAACAAAACTAAGAAAGGAAATGAGCATGGGCCGTTGCAACTCGGGCAGAAGGAGTGAAGCAGGTGGTCACATGCCTTTAAGGTTTGGGAGGAGAAGTAAAAGTAGGAGGATATGTAACAGAGCAACATATGCTTGCTGCGGAGGCTAGTAAGAGGAATCATATGTAGCTGAATGGGCGGCTAAGTCCAAGAAAGTTCAGACGGAGTGACGGAATGACGGAATGACGGAATTCCTCGGTTCTATGCAAAAGGTCATAAGCGGCCCCGGAGGAGACGGAAGACAGATTATTTATTCTGGCCCGCCCGTTCATTCTGGAAGAATACGGAAGGGAGCAGAATGAGAAAGGAATCCCTATCGATATTCTGACAGAATGACGGAAGGGCCTCTCTTTTCTAGAAGGAGCCATGAGTGTAACGCCCTGAGCAAGGCATAAAACTGGCATAAAACTGGCATAAAACTGGCATAAAACTGGCATAAAACTGTTTGGCTTGCTGTTGACTGGGTCAACTGGTCAGCGCATGGCAAGTCGAAATGGGCTGGCCTGACATACATTGGCTAGCAAGGGATTTAGGGTGGGCTGGTGGCAGCCATTGTTTGAGCTTGGACAGGAAATTGAGTATGCCGTTGGAGCCTAAGTTGGCTCCTTGTGGGTGGCGCTGCCCCCACCGGCGCCCCGCTTTGACGGGGCCATTTGGTAATTGGTAATTGGTAACGTCATGAAGCCAGTTCCAGCACTGTCCCTGGAACCGGAACTGGCCTGTATACCAAACCCTGGAACCAGTTTTGGCAGGGCTCACAGACCCTTGGAACCAAAATTTTCCGTTACCACAATTAAACACCAGTCCCAGCCCTAAACCCCAATAACAAAGGTTGGAAAAGCCTTAGCCAACACAGTGGATCAACTGGTCAATAGAAATGGCAAACATGCCCCACACTAGACTGTGTGCAACCGTACTGGTGCATATTTCATCACTTCAATGCTGATGGTATGTAACCCGCCATATAGTACCTGCCATATAAACTGCTACCCTCCTTGCACTGCTAGAGTCATCAAACTATCCCACTCATCAGCATCCAAGACCCAAACCCCCTCATCAGTGGCAATGAGCACCTCCTTGCTGCACCTCACACGCCTTAGAACCCTGCTGCCTGGGACCTCCCAATTGTCACCTTTGACGTATGCATTGCTGCCATCATCCTCTTCCCTAAGCACAAGCTCCGTGGCATGGAACCTTGCCTTAGTGAAAACAGCAGATGCCCCAGAGCCCCTCCTCACCACATCCTCACCCAATTGCACAAGAGCCACAGGTTCAAAAGCTCCCTGCGCATCCAGCACCACTGCTACAACATCACCACATGCATAGAGGACCTCCTCTGCAGCACACTTATGCTGTGGACTCTCATTGATAGGTACTGGCCTACCACTAAGGGTCTCACGCTGCAAGTCGGCCTCTGCCTCTGCATTTTCTCCATCACTAGTATCTGCCTCCTCCTCTACATCAACCTCAGCTGGAGCCCTAAAAGACATGACTAAAGGCTCCCTGCCCCTAGGCTCTTTTACAGTTGAGCCTCTTACAGCCTGTTGCTGAGGTGGCTTGCCAAACACCCCGCAAAACTCCCTATGCACCCGGAGCTCACTTGCAATCTCCTCCCTCGCTACCACAATATCATCTGAGGTCCGGTTGGCCCGCAGCCTTGCAGTGTCTGCTGAGCGCACCTGCCTGCTGGCCTGCACTCCAGATAGTGTCCGCAATGGCTGCTGCTGCTCGTGCCGATGCCGCTGTTGCTGCTGTAGCTGCCCCTCCTGCTGCACCTGCTGTTGCTGCTCCTCTTGCTGCTGCTGATCAGCGGTGTGGTGCTGTTGCTGCTGCTGTTGCTGTTCCTGCCGCTGGTTTTGCTTGTCATGCCAGTACTGAGCACTTGTGCCCGTGTGGTAAGAGTAACCACTAGACCCCAAGTTAGTGGTCCACCGCTTATCCTCTTCTACAACTGTACTGCCCACTATTAGAGCATGCTCTAGTGCTGACGGCTGGCAGTTGAAGCGGCGAACGTCCCCAATCCAACTTTCGACCGGAGTGGTGAGGAAAGCTTCAAGCCGCAGCTTCCGTCGCATTAGCTGCTGCTCAGCTGCACTATTGAAACCTGCAGCCTTGGCATTATTTAGCCAAGCATCAAGCGTAGACAGGGAGTCCTCCAACAAAGCTATGGAACGGCGGAGAGGATATGAGAAAGTCAGCTCAGGACCCTGACCGCATGCACGGCCAGTGCGAAGCTGCATTTGTTCACATCCCTCCCTAAGAGCTGCATCTACCTCCCGCACCCTCCCATGTGCCTGCTGGAAGCTCAGCTGCTCCATCTCCGTATTCTTGTTGCATTGGAGGCAGAAGGGCTCAGCAAGGCTTGATATGATGTCAACCACCCGCCTAACATGGTATGGATGAACCATGAGCTGAGTCCTCCTTGCGCCGGTGTTGTTAATGATGATATTGTTATGGTACGCTGCTAAACCTTGTGGCGCCCTGAAGAGTGCTGAACTCCCAATCCCATCCCTAGCTCCGGCACCTGATCCCCCTGCTATTAGAATCCACTAACCATGTCAGTAGCCAGTTGGTGCTGCATGCTGCTGAGCAGCAACTGCTGCTGCTGCTGCTGCTGCTGAAACTGCTGGAAAGCAAGACCTGGGTTCACTTGAGCCGCTTGCAAGGGGTTCTGGCTGGCTCCCTGAAGGGTGTAGCTCTGCGGCAGCATGGCAGGGCCAGCTGCAGAGGCCAACTGGGGCTGTACTGGCATGGGGTGTGTCACAGGAGGCAGCTGCACTGGCAAAGGCTGTGAAACAACTGGCAGATGCTGCTGAGCCTGCTCATCGTCAGCTAAGAGATCATCATCTGCAAGAGGGTAGCCGAAATCATACAGCCAACAAGCGACAAGTTGGTTGAACATAGACAACAGGTGACATCTGCAAAGCAAGCACGTTTGCTGCTCACCTTCGTCGGTGTCAGGAAAAATGGTCTTCCGTCTAGCCGACATCGTCTTAAAGTCGTAAGTCCGTCACGCAACAAAACTTGGATACAGGTGCTAGAACCAGACGAGTCCAGCCCAGGGGATCAACAACGTGCCGATCTCACAAAAAGTGGGTGACACAAAAGAGGGCAGACGAGAAGGATGGAGCACTGTGTGCTTAGGGATCGCCAGACCTCAGAGGGCTTGCTGGAACCATAAGTTTGCATTCTGCCTTTGGGCGGCGAGCTCTGGAACCAGGAACCAGGCCCGGGCCCTAGCCTGGAACCCTGGAACCAGTTCAAATTTGGCCTGGAACCGGAACCTGGAACCGGCTTCAACCCGGTATGAGTGGGCATACCATCCGCTGCTGTTAGAAGGGACCATTCTGCCAGCATGGCAGAATAGACGGAATGAGAGCAGTATATTCTGTCTGCAAAATCATAGCGGAAGGGTGCCATTCTGCCAGGATGCGGAAGATCACATAACTTTCCAGTCACAAAACTGCCTTCCGTGTATGCGGAAGGAGGCCATTCTGCCAGCATGACAGCATGGCAGAATTCAGGCGGAATTCAGGCAAACTTCTGGCAGAAGCCAGAATATGCCGTCAAGTGACGGAAGGATTGTTTGTACCATTGCCAGTCTATGAGAGCCTTATAGAGGGGCTATGCTAATGGAACGAAATGATCTCGATCTGGGGCTCTGTACAGCTCCGTTGAGCTCGGCTTCATGAAGGCAAAGGTAACCAAGGCTTATAAGCATATGAGTAAGCCTAGGAACATGTGCAATGGCTCTAGAAGGCTGCTATGAATGAAGGCTAAGTAAGGTGATCTCCTGCCACCGCCGGCACTCCCGCATGTCACTACACACCTAAAGACCTAGGGTGTCACACCTCGCCTTCGGCTTTACTTACTAGTTACTACCTCTGCTCGTAGTGTCACTTGCGGGCTGAGTTCGCAACCAACAGAGGACAACAACTGTAGCACCAGCTTGTACCATGTATTGCAACAGCTTGTAGCCTCTGGCTAACGGCACTACGTAATAGCCGTCGGCTAAAGTTCAGAGTCGCACTCGTACCGTCCTGAAGCCCGTTCCAGTTCCGCGTTCCAGGCCAAATTTGCTCAGTTCCGCGGTTCCAGCGATGCAAAAAGAGTGAGTTCCCGGTTCCAGCCGTGGACCGCCCTGTGGCCAACATGTCACATGCTGGTTCCAGCAAGTTACTAACAAAGTGTATGATGCTCACTCTCAGTGGAAAAGTAGCCATTTGCTATGTGGAATTGGTGTTTATAAGTGCACTTTGTTGCTAGCTTCTGGGGCTTCGCCCCAGTCCCCACCAGGGGGGCTGTTCCTCCCCCCTGGACCCCCACCTCCTGCTTGGGTCAATGCTTCGCATCGACATGGCCTGGGCCACCAATTAATACAGCATCCATTTTTCGGTTCCAGAGCCCTTCCACAGGCCTGGTTCTGGTTCCAGAGGGAGGCTCTGGAACGGGCTTCAGGACGTTACACTCGAAAAGCTGCACACAGATGAGCTCCGTCAGTAGCTGTGAAACAATGAGTACAAGCAAAACCTGAAACGTAGTGCCACAAGCGATAGGGATACCGAATGCAGTTTCGCACAGTTTCCAACTGGCGAACCCTCCCATCAACAAGCTCCGCGCTACCGATTCGCTACGGCCCTTTGGTCTACGAAGTCTACTGGCCAGGTCTAAATCAGCTCCCATTGCGAATTAAGCAGGGTCCGTAAATAGCTTGCAGATCTTTAGCATTCAAGGCACCTAACGACTTATGGCAGTTTGTGGTGCATGCATGCGAGTGAGGGACAGCTTCTTAGCAATTGGAGCTGCGCACTGCGTAGGCAAGGCTCTGCTTGTCCTTGCTCTGCTCTATCTACCATTTTGCGAAGGTGAGTGGTCTGAGCCACCGGACTAGAAATTCTGCTAGTTTCACATCTGTGCCTGTAGCTGGGACAGAATTGGTGACAGTGCCAGTCAGTGAATTGGGCGCAAGCAGGTCGTAAAAGCACTGTACATTATGTTCCTCCATGGTAAACAGGACACAATTGGCATACTCATAGCGACCCCATCCCCCCTTAGACGCATGCTCAGCACTCAAGAAACAGCTAGTAACACCCTGGTTGGGCATCAAAATGGTCCCACACTTCCATTGTATCCAAGGACATCATGCCTTACTTTCTGCGACAGTATGTACTTGCTTCTTCTACTCCTATCCCAGGACAAGGGTATGTGCCGCTCACGGACTCCAACTATGGCAGCACAGCAGCATACCAGACGCTTAGGAAGCTTTATAAGGCCAGCAAGAGCTACCGCAAGACCTTCCCGCAACTTGCAAGGAGAGTGGGATGCACTGGAACCAGTGCAGTATGTGGAGCTGGTGTAAAAGCTGCAGATGCGAATGAGTATGCAGCCTTGATGATCGCCACTTCTCCTGCCCGTTACGATGCCCGCGACCCAAGCATGAGCGGCAGCAAGAGGGTGATCAGCCCTGTGAGGGACCAGGGTACTTGTAGCTCATGCTCTGCCTTCGCGGTGATAGCAGCAGCTGAAACAGCAGTAGCAAGTTTCTCAGGGGTTGATGCCAGCAAAATCGACTTGAGCGAGCAACATGCGTTCTATTGCTCTGGATCGATGAATAGCCTATGTAGCAGGGGGCTATCCTTTGCAGCGCCTCTAAAAGCTTTGGAGGACCAGAATTTGATGCTGGAGAGTTGTCTCCCTTATAAACCAGATATTAGGGATGAGCTCACAGGCAAGGATATATGCAGAAGCTTGCCTCCGTGCAAACCTGGCCTTGGCACTGCTGCGGCAGTTGCTTTTGATGGAACGTTTAGTTCCAGGCCTGTAGGATCAGCGGAGCTTGCGCAGCGTGCAACTAGGCGATATGGTGGGGTAATCACTCGGTTTGACGTTTACAGCGGCTTCAGGGAGTTTCTGAGAAGGACCAAGGGCCGGGAAGTCTACAAGCCAAGCTCCACAGAGACCGCCAAAACTGTTGAAGAGCGGCACTCAGTGCTCTTAGTGGGATATGACAATAATGGAGGGTACTGGATCGCAAAAAATTCATGGGGGTCTGGCGAGTATGGCGATGGATTCTTCAAGGTGCAATTGGGACCATGCATTTTTGGCCAAGTCTAGGACTGAAGTGTGCCTTACAAGGACTAGATGAATTCACACTGTTGTTACACGACGCAAAACGGCTATGTACCGTTTAGCAAGGGGATTCCTAATGTAGTGGCCCCCAAGTAGTGAGGGCCTACCAGTGTTGAGAGTATGCATTCCAGCACCAGCAGCAAGGAGCCATGAATTTGGAGTATTTGGAGTTATAGATGCATGTGTGCAGTGCCAACAGCTGATTAAAAACTGACGACTGCGACATTCTGCTCTTGGAAGGAGTCCTCATGATGCCTTGGTGTCGTTGGCATACTTCTGCCATTTCAGAAAACTATGCGACCATACTGTGAAAGAAACTAGTGCAGTTGATTTGCATAAGGCCCTGTCATCATCTGACTTTTTTGACTGACTGCATGAACCCAGTACCTGCAGCCCATACGACACAGCCAGCAGCAAGACTCCCGAAGTCCCAATAATTGCTTTTCAGCTCTCAGCGAAAGGAGTGGAATGGTTAAGATTGGCTCATGTCTTGTTTTCTTTAATCATATTGCATGCACCCGTAGCAGACAATACCGTTACTACTGGGGTGATGACGGAGTTATTTCCCTCCAATCAACTCTTGAATCTAGCTGCTTACATGGCGGTACCACATTGTTCATTCCTACGGCTGTGTGCAGGTGGCTTACGGAGTTCGTTGCAGGTGTGTTGAGCCAAGGGGAAGCATATGCTGTAGTGTGGACATCAGATAAAATCCAGCCACCAGCACTCAAGATGAGACCTGAACAAGACAACAACACGAAGTGTTTCCTTTACACGGTGATGGACCATAATGTTGAGGGCCAATAAGAAGTGCCAATGTCACCAATAGGTGCCCTATGTCAGTTGGTGTTTTCAATCTGAGAGCTTGGCTTGTACAAAGCTGAATCCCGTTGGATGCTTTTGCTGCAAGTCCGCAGTAAGCTCAAGTGGCAGTTCATGTCTTTGTTCAGCTATATGTCAGGCAGGCTCAAATGGTTGTCGGCTTTTCCTGCTCAATATCCAACATACAGCGTTTGCACAAGGCTTCTTTTCAACATAAACCCCTTACAGAGCAGCGCCGCCGTGTGAATTAGCTGCTGCTGCTGCTGCTGCTCCTCTCTGCTCATGTTTGCCGCATATTGAAAGGCCCCCATACCTTTGCCATATCTAACTGACTAAATTACCAGGCTGTAATGTAATCTATATGTGTCTGCTGTCACGGGCTGGTACCACAGACTACCTGTCGGGTATCGCACACCGTGCAGGCATCAGCATTGAGTCTCTACTGTTGAAGAACCTCGACGTCATTACTGATCTGGAGCAACCCATAGCAGGGAAGACACTCCGTATTTGTGACGTGCCCTTTGCAAGGCAGCCAGTCATTGCACAGGTTGGTCTGCTCGTGAGGGCGGGGGGGGGGGGGTTGTGTTGCATATAGTGTAGTCAAGAATGAAGCTCGCAGATAGAAGGGATGCACTTCTGCTACTTGACACCCATGCCTGTCACCAAGAGAACTGTCATCATCAGCAGTAAGGGCATCTACGATAGACAAGCAATCAAAGGCTACACGTACTTGTGTTTGATGCAGACCTCCATTCCTGGATGTAGAGTCTGGAACTTGTATCCGTGCAATAATGTGTGCCTATCATGGCGCTATAACTGCGAGATTTTCATGGGAATGTCTTGATGTAATGTATGCATGTAAGTACACCGTAGATATGCATGTACTTGCCTCGAACCTCTCGTGGCTTACGACTAGTTATTGCCAGCCTCGGAGCCATACAGATTGAAGAGCAAATTGAGTGAGCTGTCCCTCTGCCACAGGCTTCTTTTTTAAAAGCTCAGAAGCTGACTTCCTCCTGCAAACTCTTTCTTGTACGCTCGGCTGCATGCAGGTTTCGCCGCCACCACTGCCAGCTGCTGACACGGCTGAGATAACAATACATGCAACATCACCTGAGGTGTATGACAGCCGCAACAAAGCACAAACATATGGCGTTAATCTTGTCAACCCTGCTGGTGATCAGATGGGTTGCAGTGCGTGTGTGCCCTTCGTGGTCGCTTCAGCAGCTGAGTCAGCAATGGCTTCCGTGCTAAGAATGGACGTAAGCAAATTCAGCATTAGCAAGCAGGCTCTCTTCTTGTGCAGTGCAGGAGGAGGTCCTGCATGGACTTGCGAAACTGCGGTAGTACGTTTGAGGGCGTAATCAAAGCCCTCATTAATGACACGTCCTCCCTGGTCTCTGAGAGATGCCTTCCCTGGAAGCCTCCAACATATGGTCCAGCACAAGAAAGAGACTGTAGAATGGCTTGTTCGGATAGGCCCCTCTACATAGACCAAGGCAGTTTCCGTTCCTTCCGTCTTGATAGTGGCATTCTTGCCATTCAGAGGCATATCCGAGAGTGGGGAAGTGTTATGACGCAGCTGGAGTTACTTTCTGACTTCAGAGCTTTCTTCCACAGGCAGCCGAACGGGGTGTATAAGGTCAGCAAAGGGGTCGAGCTGGTGTTAAACCATGCGGTGGTGCTGGTTGGGTACAACAACATTGAAAAGTACTGGATAGCTAAGAACAGCTGGGGTCCCAACTTTGCTGCCAATGGGTTCTTCAAGGTGAGCTTTTGGAGGCCGAGTCTCATGGCATATGAAAGAATGAAGCTTGGTAATGTGCATAGTTGCAAAGCATGGGTCAGCTACTAGCAGCAACTTTGCAGAGTGCAGTCAACATTCAGTCAATTGCGCAGTAGTAGCAAAACTTGCAATTAGGCCAGCTAGTCCTGGAGTGGTGCTATGGCTGTTAACCGTACTAATGACTGCTTGACCCGGCAGCACTGACTCTTCATCCTAGTCGCCTGGCCCTCCGCCGTGCATTGGTCAGGTTGCAGCTCATGCTTGGTGTCTCTGTGTTGCTTGCCCTCAGCCCGCCCTGGCCCCACACTCACTGCTGATCCATATCCTGAAATAGTGTTGGTCACTTGGCTGCAGATTGCCTTTGAGGAGGCAGGTGTTGGTCATGAGCAGGTGTTTGGCATGATATGGAGCCCGAAAAACTCCTCCCTTGAACCAAAGCTGGCTGTTTCAAAATCAAGCAAAGTGGGGTGCTATTTCTACAAGGTGGGCAAGAAAGGAGGGTGCCGGGCAGTGTGGGGCGGCTCGGCGGGAGGGAGCAGGTTACTTTGGCCTGCGTCATAGTGAAAGGCTGACTTAGGATGGAGGCAATGGACCACTGTAAATGCTCTTTTGTCAACAACTAATACAGATTGATTGTGGGAGAGAGGGTTAAAGAGTCGATTGAGGGAGAGTGGAGCAGACAGAGGGGTGGTTAGACTAGGGGGACTGAGAGTGAGAGAGAGGCAAAGAGCTAGATGCAAGCCCGATGGATCTAGTCATATCATAGTACTCTTACTAGCTTGCTCCACTAGCAGTAGGTATATGAAAGCACATGCGGTGGGCCCAAGCCGAGTGAGTGTGTAATGCTCGGTGTACTGTCTAGTGTAATGGAGTATCTCTGGTCGGCTTCTGCAGCCAACTAGTCCAGCTATTTTAAATGTGATTTTGCAAAAGGATAGTCTTGAATCTAAGACGGAGTGCACTTGACCCCATGCATGACGCAGTTGCAGTAGTAACACATGGGATGATGCCACTAACTAGTAACTGAAATAGTGCTTGGTACACTAGCGCACAACATCCTCACACTAGCGGCTGCAGGGGCCATCCTCCATCCTATCTATTCTGAAGAGCAAAGTGAGTTGTACTTTCACGTTGGTAGTACTTGGAATGACTCAAAGTTTGGCTTCCTTTGAACTCGACAGGCAGTGCAAGGTGACTATGTGTCAAGGGTTGCCAAGGATGCTGGAGTTGAAGTGAGAAAATTGCTGATAGACAATAGGGAGACAATTAAAGAGCCGGATGGGCCCCTAACAGGAAAGCAACTCTTGATCTGCAACCCAAACCCGGGTGAGTTATGGGGTGCGAGCGACGGAGTGAGGGAGGTAGGGAGGGAGGGAGAAAGGGAGGGGGGCAGGGAGGCAGGGAGGGAGACAGGGAGGCCGGCAGGGAGGCAGGCAGGGAGGGAGGCAGGGAGGGAGGCAGGGAGGCAGGGAGCCAAGGAAGTAGGGAGGGAGGCCTCCATGAGAAGACTGGGTATGGTTCTCCAGCCTGCGTGTTATGGGTTGCGCAGTGGTAGGTTCAAGTGGTGGTGCGTGAGCAGTGCCTCTGACCTCTGCTTGGCGAACCAGTCCTAGAGGTCACTTGCTAGTGCATGACTTGTTAGCTTGACGTCTCTCTCACGATTGTAACCGACTAGGAAGCGGACGCATTTATTTATTTGGTATACTGAGGCCACACATTAATTGTCTGCGACTGGTCTCATCAAAATCACTGCTTATGCACGACAGCTCCTTGGGTCAGTCTGTGCTTATGCCTTCATCTTGAGCCTAGCATGAGCCGCCAAAGCAGAGTTTTACTCGCCCACCTATTGAGACATGTGCTAATTAGGTTATTGGTGTGTAAGTACTGATGTGCAACACAAGTGAGCAGCTGGCAGTGTAACGTGTTGACGTGATGCACTTGAAGCTCCTGCTAATCAAACTAAATACAGCCAGTTTTAAAGTTACTGGTTCATCGATGCCCCCTGCTCATTCAATCCCACTCTTGTTAGTACAGCACGCTGCATCTTACTTTTGACTCACCTTGACAGCTAGGCTGTCGTCCTCACAGGTTGGATGTTGACAGCACTCACTGTATCTATGCACTATCGTCGCAGCAGGTCACATCTGAGAACATAATCTTTGCAGTGCTGAAAAACATGTTGATGTCCTTCGTTCTGTATATGTGCAGGAAAAATCAAGGTAACAGCTAGTGGCAGCACAAGGTCGATAACATCTGGATGAATGAGGGACAGAGATAATGGCATTCGCGGTTCTGAATCGTGGATTGCAGCATTTGTTTGTACCATACGCATCCTCGACTCATCAGTGTTCAATGGGAATGGGCGATCAGTAGTCAATGTTAGCGGTGGTATTTGTCTGGAATCTTGACAGGACCCGTTCGCTTGAGATAGTCTATCGGCAGCGTAGGATATTCTTTGTGGAATTACTTGTGATGATGCATGGCTACTTTACAGTCCGGAAGCTAGCAGGCTTTGTACTGGTCCCAGGATGCCAGGCCATCATACTTAGCAAGGTGCTGTATACCTCTCCCCTTCGTTCATCACTGTGACAGCTACCAATGTGAGTAGAGAGGGGTTCGTATGGCGTTTCTGGCATACACTGTAGCGGTTCAGTGTTTGGGGCAGTCCAAGCTCGTTCTGCTAGCTGGCATGAGACTGTTTTAGTTATACCGTCGTATCAAGCATGAAAATATGAACCGCGCTTCTGGTAATCGCTAAACGGTCATCCCAACGCTGAATATAAGGCGCATGGTATCATATATACATAAGTGTGGTATGGTAGCGCATATGTTCATTGCTGTTACATATATGCAACTGTCTTAATGGAGATCTCCCTGCAAGCCCTGAGGTGTATACAGAGTGACTGCACAGCCTGGATGTCTGCTTGCCTGACACTTTTAGATAGCTCGGCAGCTAGTATGTAGTATGTAGACCGACGTTTGACAATTACAATGCCGGAGTATAAGGTATCAGGCAGCCTCCGTGGCCGTGGCACTTGTCACAGTGTATCAAGAGTTGTATCTGGATGGGTCTGTGGTCATGTGAGAGAGAGAGAGAGAACTACGCAGAGAAGGGGGGAAATCCCTTCTTGCATATGTTAAGGGAGTGGAACCTCACCTAATACAGATAGATAGGCCCACTACCATTCGGAGCCCAGAACACATAAGTGGGTGGGTAAATTACCCACCCGCCTATGTTATCTGGGTGGATGGGTGTGTCGCCAGAACTGCGGGTCGAGGTGACGTTCCTTATGACGTTTAGTAGTGTAAATCCAGTGAAGATTGGTGATGGCCATAACATGGAGGCGGTTGAGCAAGCGGGGGAGTGCTTGTTTTCTGACACTAAGGTATCGCAAATGAGAGGTGGTAGAAGAGTATATTGTTCCAGCCACTCCGAGTAATAAATAATAACGGTATATAGGTGACGCGAGCGTGAGGAGCCGCTTGTTGGATAGCATCAGCGAGTGGGCGATGTTGCGAGATTGCTCTGTCGTACTGGTTTTGGGGGTCCGTGTCACGGCAGTACTTGAGCTCGAGGATGATGTACTCTGGAGTAGGGCGGTTGGGAAGCTTTGGGAGGATAAAGAGGAAAATGTCTGGCCGAGAGTGGTTTGTGAGCACTGAGCAGACATGTGGAGGGATGCGGGGGGGGGGGGAGGACATTAGCTGGGATGCGATGTGGGACGTTTGGGGGCAAACCATCATGTTCACAGTGCGTATTTGATAAATGGAGTGGTCATGTGTTGGTGTTTTTGGCCGGCTATCATGACCATTCATTGGCGCCCAAGGGAAGCCGTTCTGGGCTAGTTGGTAATCTGGTAATCAGCAACATACCAATTACCAATTACCAAATGGCCCCGTCAAAGCGGGGCGCCGGTGGGGGCAGCGCCACCCACAAGGAGCCAACTTTGGCTCCAACGGCATACACAATTTCATGTCCAAGCTCAAACAATGGCTGCCACCAGCCCACCCTAAATCCCTTGCTAGCCAATGTATGTCAGGCCAGCCCATTTCGACTTGCCATGTGCTGACCAGTTGACCCAGTCAACAGCAAGCCAAGCAGTTTTATGCCTTGCTCAGAGATCATTCACTACTGTCGAGTAGTGAATGATCTCTGACTCCTACATAGGCACCCGCTTAACATAACCAGAAAGTGCTCCGGAACCAAGAGTATGAACCTAGATCAGGGGACATTTATACTGCTACCAAGTGGTTTCATGGCACGCATGTCGGCTTCTGCTAGACAATGAGAACATACCAACTATTTGGCCCGCCACTGCTCCTCCACCATACGGTGCGAAACATAGTTGGCTTCCTTGGCAAACAAAGGTAGCACTTATGACAGGGGAGGCAAATATGAGCCAAAGCAACTCTGAGGGATGATCCCTCTTCCGCTGCCACCACCCACCGGCAGACACAGCCAGGGAAAGAGGTCCATACATGGGCGGCTTACTTAGCATGCACCTAGCTTCAGATGTCCTCGGTCTCAATGTCTCATAAGCAGGCAGCAGTGTGAGCCTGGCCTCTGGCAATCTTGAAGGTGGCCGAGTAGCCGTAAGTTGGTTTTAAGTCCATGGTACCGGTAGCTATAACAAATAGCAAGGTATATCAAAACAGGGGTATCACTACCCTTTGCCTTATCGCAAGCCCTCTTAGAGCGAGCCCTGCTGCAGTGATTCAGTCAGGTGCCGCGTCTGACCCACCCAGGCCACAAATCAAACACTTGAAACCCAGGACTACCCCTAGTACTATTAACAGATGCACGAGTGGGACTGGTAACTAAGGCACACAATTTAGTCATCTACATAGCCCTGTACAAACAAACAAATAAAAAAAACATAAGGTGTGGCTGCACCAAGGCAACCTTGGTGCAGCCAGGTTGAAAGGACCAAACACGCAGCAGCAGATAGGTCCCTAAACCTTTAACCCCATCGCTGTGCCCGTCCATGCGTGCCCCTACTTAGCCTATAGCTAGCTTGAGAAGCCTTCAGTCAGTCTCATAAGCAGCCAGTGTGCCACAACCTCCATCCTTGCATTGCAGCTTTTTAGAGTGTGAAGACAAACTCACATTTGCCTTCATTTCACACTCAAGCCCCTGGCCTATACTCCCTAGCTAGAAAAGTCTTCAGTCTCATAAGCCGCCAGTGTGACCATGGCCTCCGCCCAGCAGCAGAACTTGAAGGTGGCCAGGTCACCTACGGTCTTGATGGCAAACGCCTTCAGGCTGGTGTCAGTCCTGCAGAAAGAGACAAAAGCAGCAGGGAAGCCTGAGTTATTATCAGTTGCATGAGTAGGTGGTTGAGGGGCGAGGGGTGATAGTGAACAGCTCACTTACTCTTCTTCAAACTGGCTGCCATGCTAGGGCAAATTACATGCCTACATCAGGCTGCTGCACTAGTCTCGAGTTATTAGACTAACCATTCATCCCTGCAGTCCACTTGAGTGGGCTGCCATCAATCTCGCTGGCTGTTCTTGTGAGTGTGATCACGGGAATAACGGCACTGACTCCTTGCTTAAAGTGATTGATTCTCCCGCTAGTAAGTACAGGAGCGACCAGGTCTGGTTCAAGTAGAAACTAAGACACTGGTACTACACGGTAAACCTACTTAGGTACTGCTTATCGTGCGCAACAGAACATTTCCTTCTTGTTGTTGCATATGCAGAGTAAGCAATGAAACAACAAGCTGAGAGGAAGCAGTAAAAAAAGCAGAGGAAGCAGTAAATAAAGCATGTTGAGCATTTCCCATACATGTCATTTTGGCATCCTCCTCTATGACTTAGACTTACCATTCCGCCAGGCTCTGTAGTGCATGAGGTGGTGCTGCCAGCACTAGTTGCCTAGTGTGCGGACTAATTTGATGAATGACTAGTACAGTACCTGTTCTCGGCTCTGTTTGAGGCCCTGCATTGGATCTTTTACAACTGTTGCCATGGATTCGGCTGGAAACCGCCACCGCACAGGTGGGCTAACAAGTGGGGCCACTGAAAGGGACCAAAGTACCCACATACATGGCAATAACCTTGAAGATTTTGACTTACCATTCTGCCAGGCCTTGCAGCGCATGAGGTGGTGCTGCCAATAACTCTACCAGGCTCTTCGTCTCATACTCCTTGTCCACAGCATGGTTGAGGTTCAGGGAGCAGTCAGCAACGCGCTTGCCCTCCTCCTGCATGGGAAACAATGAAAGGCAACAGCAGGTGGATCATCATTTGGGCAATACATAGGAATGGTTAGTCTCCGCTGTGCCGCCTCTCTAGTCTGGGGCGCAGTAAGCCTGCCGCATTCAGTTAATATCTCTGGCTACTTCTCTTATGGAATAGTGGATCTCAGATGACACAGCAGGGCTCTTTTCAGTGTTAAGTGATGTAGATACTTGTCTGTGGCACCTCTGTCCTACTTTAGCTGCTCCTTTGGCCCCCGCCGGCCCCCCCTTCCCTCCGTGGGCAGCGCCCCGCCCCTGCCAAGTCCTGCTCCCTGCGCCCCCCCCCCCCCCACATTGTTGCAGCCCTGTCCTCCCCTGGCTGCTCCTCACCCACCATTCCTCCCCCCTGGCCCCTGGGTGGCCGTCCGCCTCTGCTTCTTCTCCCTGACCCGCTCCTATATTTCTGTTGCAGCCTTCATTATGGAGATCCTGTCCTTGGCGCTCGTTGGCTACCATTCCTCCCCATTCCCCCCCGGCCCTGCCTGCTTCTGCTCCCTGGCCCCTCCCCCACCCGGTTGCATCCCCAGTGGAACCCTGTCCTCCCCTGGCTGCTTCTTACCCACCGTTCCTCCTCCCTGCCCCCTGGATGGCAGCCCACCTCTACCTGCTCCTGCTACATGGCCCTACCCCCTGCTCCGCCTCTACCATTCAATCCGCCTCCCTTCTGCCCCTGGCTCTCTCATACCCGTCCGTCTGTTGCAGCCCTCATGATGGAGGCTTGTCCTGTCTTTGCTACTCCTTGCCCACCATCCGCACCCCCGCCATGGCCCACTCCTGCTCCCTGTCCCCCTCCGCTGTTGCAGACCCCTGTCTTGGCCACTCCTTGCCCACCATCCTTCACACTGTTGCTGCCCCTGCCCCCCATCCCCCTGTGGCCGGCTGCCCATCCCTGCCTACTGCTGCTCCCTTGCCCCCCTCAAACCCCCTCTGTGGCAGCCAACACTGAGATACTCGTCTTTTCCATCCCTGTCCCATATTCCTCGCCTTAATGCATCCTTGCTCATCTTTTGTCTCTTCTAAGCTTCCTGGCAAATCTCTGCAAACGGACATAACCCATGCCTGGCCCCACTCTTTTCTCCATAATCTCTGCTGACCAGCCACTGTCCACCGCACCCATAGCCCTTGTTAACCCCTGGTCCCACCTCGAACTTACCCCCCCCCCCCCGCCCAAACCAGCCCTACTTACTCCTTGCCCCCATCTCTTACCTCTGTTGCTGCCAGCACTGCGATAGCTCTAGCCATCTTGAAGAACTTCCAGTTGGCAAGATCCTCAATGGTGTGGACTTTGAAGGCTGCGTGAAGCACAGGAACACAACAGGAAGAATGATCCGTGGACAAAGCACCTGAACTACATGAGGTATCAGGCACACAATGAATACTTTTGGAAGGTTTTATATGCCTCCTGAAGATGCCGTTCTAGTTAGGACTATCCTCAACGGCCGTTTTGGACTTGCAGGATGTGTGCCACTGAACAGAAAAGCAGTAGGAAGAAACATGGATCAAGTTCATTTTGAAAGAAAGTGACATGTAAATGCACAAAGTGGCTAGGATGGTGAGCCTGGGTCATACTGTATTTGTATTAAAATGCTGCTCTAACCACGGATGGCACCGCTGAGATTTTACACATTGTGCATGTTTCTAGTTGCCTCTGTCTCCTTGATTGGATTGTAAGTGGAGTGGGCAAGAAAGAGGGCACAGATGGAGTGCAATATTGAAGGTGAAGTCTGAAGGGGAAGTCTGAAGGGGCTGACAACCGGCATGCAGTGCACCTGACAGCATGACATGAAGGGGCCATACTACGTATATGTTTACACTTAATTCCAATAAGGCAGCTATAACCAAACCCCTAGCAGGTGAACTTTAAACCTCAACCAGTCGCTCAGCTGCCAGCATGTCATCTATTACGCCCCCTATGTGCTATGACCCTCATGCGACCCCCCCCCCCATTTCCCCCTATCACCCCCTCTTTTCCCCCTCTCCCCTATCCACCCCACCCCTTCTCTCCCCCCCTCCGGCTTCCCCCAGCTCACCTGCAAGCATGTCATCTGCTAAGCCAAAACTCAACCACAACCTCTCCTGGCAGCTTGACATCTTGGACCATACTACATATGGGGCTCCTTCTATGTCTAACTAATAGGCCAGCTTTCATTGAAACCCTGACAATCAGGTGATTATATTTTAGACCTTAACCATTCGCTCACCTATCAGCTATGACCCTCATCGGAATCCCCCCCTTTGCCCTGCTTCCTCCCCTTCCTCTCCCCCCCCTCTCCCCCTCCGCCCACCTTCCCCCTCCACCCTCCCCCCTCACCTGCGAGCATGTCATCTGCTACCCCCTCCTTCAGACCCCTGAGTGCACTAGGGGGCAGCTTGATGATCTCCCTGCAGTATGCACAAACAGCAGCAGCAGCAGCAAAACTTGGCTGCTGAGCTGACATTGTTGCCTATGAGGAGCAGTTGTCGTGAAGAAGTGCAGCGCACGACATGCTTAGGGTTGGGTTAGGGTAGGGGTTAGGTAGGGGTCACTGTTAGGTGTCAGGGCTAGGTTAGGTGTTTTTAGGGTTAGGTACTAGGTTAGCAGTAAGGGTAGGCAGTAGCGGCCAACAGAGGCAAGCGGGAACACGTAATTGCAACAGAGGCAACAGAGGAAACAATAGTTTATGAAATTGCAGCGAGGATGTGGTCTAGTGCTATGCCCTCCTTCAGACCCCGGAGTGCACTGGTGGCCGGGCAGCTTAAGGATATCCCTGGCTGCACAAACAGCAGTGAGCTGAGCTTGTTGCATATGAGAAACGGCACGAGGAAGTGCAGAGCAAGAAATGCTTAGAGTAGGGGTTATGGGTTAGGTAGGGGGTAGGTTTGGAGTACAGGCAACGGGCAGGGGTTAGGTTTAGGTTGGAAGTTAGCGAGGCTACGGGATAAGTGCGGGCAGTGCGGCGGATGTGGGGCCGGGCAGTGAGCTGGCATGACAATTACTGGCTCTGGGCGGTCACTGAGTAGCTTTGGGGTGTATTTAGTGGTATATTAAAGAACATGAAGAAGAGGTGCGTCGAATTGGTTGGTTGGGGACTGTAGGGGCCAGAGCCTCAGCCCTCGCAACTCAGGCTGGGTTGCCTTGTGTCACTACCTTTTGAGGGATTTTTAAGACGCCGATGCCATCGCAGCTTAGCCTTGTGTTCACCCTAACCCCTAGTGATGCAGCTGTGTGTGCAGCTCTCAGTCACCTAAACCCTAAAACCAAACCCCTAGTGATGCAGCTGTGTGTGCAGCTCTCAGTCATCTAAACCCCAAACCCTAAACCTAGTGATGCAGCTGTGTGTGCAGCTCTCAGTCACCTAAACCCTAAAATCCAACCCCTAGTGATGCAGATGTGTGTGCAGCTCTCAGTCACCCTTGCTAAGCTGATGATACAGCTTTGCCTTCGAAAGCTCACAATCCAGCTTTTACTTTGAACAAGTCTTGATTTTTCGGCTTTTGCTTTGTGTCACTGCAGTCAAAGATAAGCTGGAGGGTAGCTTTAAGGCATAGTGTATAGTATAAGCGTGTGTTGCTGTGCAAGAGACAAACAAACCAATGTGTCTGTGTTGTGGGTTCAAGTGTCCACTATGGGGAGGAGGAATACCAGGGCTTCCGCCAGCAGCCCCATGCTTTCTGGCGCGATCCCCCATCTCCCTGTGGTGCATACTGGGTACTTCATGTGAAATATCCGAAGATAAGAAGCAGCAAATACAGTTGATGGCAGAGCAGAAAATCCAAGTGCAGCGGCAGCAACAGACCTAGAAAAAAGCTGCTGACAGTGCTTATATGCACGCAGCAGGGGGTGTGAGCACCTCTTACTTGCCCCTTAGGGCTCTCTTAAACGTTCTAGGAATTATTGTGCAAAATGTAGCAGCTGGTGTTGGTGTTTCTGCATGTCATGTTGTTACAGGAATTAAGCTTCCTTTGCACAAAAGAACAAATTTGAGCTTTCCTTTCACTCCAAGGTAGATGGAGCTACCGGCAGCTGTCTTATGCTAAATCGAGAGAACATGAAAGATTTCACTCAGGCTGCTTGCTGCCTCTTAGCCACCGCAGAAGTGCAGGCTGCCTCTCCAGTCTTAACCTGGGTGATTTGCTAGATCCCCTTTCTACTCCGCATCTCGCTGATTTCTGTAACAGCTTGAGATATGGGACCTATGGTACTTTTGGCTATGGCATATCACAAGATGTGGCCAATAGCCTGTGCCAGTAGGGCTCACATAAAAAAGGTGTTCTGTTCCCCAAGTTCATTCTTTACTCCGTTCCTGCAACCAGTCCCCAGCATTTACGCAGAGGCTGTGACTTTCTCGTTCAACATCAATGTTCTAGTATGTGGAATGCATTAGGTTATTGCTCGGAATCAGGGTATTCATAATCCCTTGCATGCGTTGGATTATGCAATGGTGCTAGGATAACAGGAAGTATTTGGTAGCAGTGAGGTCCTGATCAGATTCTGCGCCAGCAGGTCTTTGATGGATAGGTCAGAGACTTACCTGAACGGCTTGCCAATATGGTCCGGGTCTACTGCGCGGTTTATGTTGAGTGTGTAGGCACCATGCGTCTTGGCCCTGTAGGGGAGAAACAGATGGGTCACTGGTTGATCTTCGGCGCCGTGCGCCGCGCATGGCAGGGGCACTGTATGCCGTTGGGGCTAATGCATAGCATGCTTGCATGGACCTCTCTTAAAATGCAGAGTACACGATCCGGCGTTAGCGTGTTTTGGATGAGCGTGTACCGCATGAGAGGCACGGGCTCTACTTGCCACATGAACAAGGGAAGCTGCAGGAGGAACATGGTATTTCTGGACGTATATGCTTAATACGTACTTCTTGCTAGCGTGCTTCTCCTCTAGTATAGGAGCTTCCCGTGCTGCCCCAGACATGGTTGCGTCCTCGATTGTTAGGGAGTGGTCCCAGACTCCGACTTTTCTTGAAAGGAAGACATACTGGCATTTGCACTTTGCTTTATCCGAAAACATCAGGGGGGGATTGTCCTGGCAAGCCGAGTAATCCCGAGTTTCAACTGTCTTCGGTTGACTAACAGGTGAGCAGGTGTTGTGTAGACCCAGGCAGTACAGCTTTTTCGGGAGCAGAACGCCCATGACGCCGTTGAGGGCATCTGTTTAGACTTTCAAATTGCATTCACATGCAACGTGGTTGAAACCGCTGTGTCTCATTCGCACTACTTGCCTCGTGCATGGCCACGTGCTAGGAACCTAGGTCGTGGTGGTATCGTGGACACGTTTACAAAGGATCGAGAATGTTCCTTGGATTGTAGACCCTCACCAGATACAAATAGCGCGCTCATTACTTTGTACACCCTACCCTGCCTGGTACTTCCGAGTGAGGATTCAAGCCGAGGAGATCTGCATCCTCCCGTGGACAGCTGCTGGAGTTGCTCAAGCAGGTGCAATTTGGCAGCAATGGATTGCATGTACTCTATGGCGTGTAATGGCACCCATGCCAAAGGGCCATCTGCTAAATCACACCCCAGTCCCAAGCGGCATGGAGCAGGGACCCCACCTAAGCTTCCTACCTATCGTAGAGCCACCATGTTGCGGACGCTGGCTACCGCAGCATCTAGAAGTCAACCGAAGATGGCTACTATGCTGCGGTAAGTGTTCCACGCTCCAGTCGATCCGATCCCCGACTGGCCATGCCCCTGCATCTGTCTTGTCTTGGACTGTCTTTCCTCCCAGTCACTGCTTTGTCTCCGCATAGGCATGCTGTAGCAGGCGTGCATTCGCGAGCAAAGTCCATGGCAAAGGTTCGAGGTCCTAAATGCTCGCAGAGCTCGGTTCGGGTAAGGGAAGGTAGCTAATGACTAATGGACTGCAGTCCCCTGGGCAAAGAAAAGGCATAGTTATAGCTTTTAGAGGTTACCCAGAAACAAGCAACGGTTTGCAGAAGTACAGACGGGGTTTGGGGTGCGTACCTCTAGCTGTCCCAGCAGCTGAGAACTATCAGCAGCCGTGACCTCAATAACATGCATAAGCAGCACTCACCTTAGCTTACTTTCTAGTCTCATTTCTTCATTCACCATTCATCTTAATTATATCAAACACATGTCTTCCATTCCTGCAGCAATGTGTTACAATGCCATGTATGGCAACTCCAGCCTTAGCCTCACTACAAAGTGTCGAGTGCCATCCTAACTCCCTGCTCCAAGGTTTTGGGTACAGAGCTTAGGTTTAGGTTGCATCTCACCTCCTAAAGGACTTTGACAAGCAGTTGCTTTGTTCAGCATTGCTTGAAATGCAGGGGGTTCTGCTAAGGCAGATCATGAGACATATGCATATGGACAACCTCGCTCTTTCCCTCCCCCTTTCCCACCACTTGTCACTGCAGGCCCCTCCTACCCACTGGCAATCTACTAAACCAGCGCCACCAGCAACAGCAACAGCAGTACAGGTTGAAAGCAGTTAAAGCAGCAGCAGCAGCTGGGGGAGCCACTGGTTATGTGCTTAACATCAGCAAGTGTGTGGATAAGGAGCATGAGGGGAAGACCTTGAGGTGAGGGGGAGAATAGTTGGCACAGGGGGGGGGGGGGAGCTGGGGAGGGGGTCATGTGCTGATTGTCAGAAAGTGTGTGGATAAGAAGCATGAGGGGAAGACATTGAGGTAAGGGGAGGGGGGAAGTGATGGGAGGCAGAGAAGTGGGGAGGGCAGGGAGGGCAGAGGAGGGGAAAGAGCAGGAGAGGGCAGGAATGGGGGGAATGAGGGGGGACAGGAGGGAATTATGTGTATAAGGAGCATGAGAGAAAGACATGGAGGTCAGGTGTACGGGGGAAGTGATGGGAGGCAGAGAAAAGGGAGTGAGTGATGGAAGGCAGAGGAGGGGGGAGGGCATGAGAGGGCTAGGGGGGGGGGAGGAGCGCAGGGACAGCAGGTGTGTGGGGTGGGTGGGGGGAGGGAGCAGGTGGGCCGGGGGCGGGAAGGAGTGGGTGGCCGGATATGAGAGGCCGAGGTTCATGACAGCTCAGTGTTTTCGTGAGAGCACGCATGAAGCTAGCTGTAGGGGCCGGATCTACTGCTAAGAGCAGTAGAGTCTCTCCTGCAGCTGCGGCTGCTGGTGCTTTTGTCTGGAGTATCTGCGACTGTGTGAAACCATGAGGGACATGAGGGGCAGACTCAGGGGTGTGTGTGTGTTGTGTTGTGGTGGTGTGTGTGTGGGAGGCAAGGAGCGGAAGGGGGGATGACACGTTACGTAAGAGTACAACTTTCTGGTCTCTGGTTACAGTGTAAGGGCTGATGCTTGCAGGAATATGATGGGGATGAAGGGTGCTGATGATGGGAATGCATGAGGGGTATGTGAAGCGTTTCCATGTACAGTGGTAGAGGTGGTGACATAGGCCCCTTGGATGATGTGAAGGGTCTTAGGGTTTAGGGTTGACCATCTGCGCCATTGCCACTCGTTGCAAGGACAGCATGGCTCACGTTGTGTATGCATGAGGAAGTAATCATGTTTGTTACACCGGGTCCACTTGGAGGTTGATTGCAGGTCAATCAGAGCAGGGTAGAGTGACGCGACAAGGGTCCACTGGTTAGATCTACCGCCGCACACACACGGCTGGTTAGATCTACCAACGCACACACACGGCTGCTTAGATCTACCAACGCACACACACGGCTGGTTAGATCTACCGACGCAGACGCACCATGTGTGTGGGTAACGGAGCCTCGCGTCTGCTGGGCTAGGCGCCACTGGTCACTCTTGTCAAAGCAGTTAGATAGTCCATTCTACGGAAAAAATTTCTAGCTGTGTGTCAACGTGTTTGAATGATAAAATGAGTGTAGAACGGATCCAAGCCTGTCCCGCTAGGCTCCGCTCACCACTCTTGATGTATCTGTCAGACACTGCACTGGGAGAGGTGCTCCAGTGGGGCTTAGGGTTTAGGGTTTAGGGTTTGATGTCTAGGCTACAGGGCTCTCTCTGGGAGGGGAGCTTGACATGGGCTTAGGCTTAGGGTTGAGAGGTCTCGCACTCTTCATGGGAGGTTACCATGCTTCTGGGATGGAAGCATGGGTAGGGTTAAGGGTGGGCTCCCCTCTCTCTGGAAGGTAGCTTGTCAAGGGTTTAGGTTTCAGGTTATAGGGCTCTCACACTCTCTTATTCTCTCTCTCTTTCTGGAAGGGGAGCTTGACAGTGCATCCATCAGCATTTGGCCTGGGTGAGTAGTACACGCTGATTGGAAAATGAAGGAACTGGCAGTACTGGTAGGGGCAAGCCCTAGCTGCAGGCAGATGTGACAGTCTGCCCTTGGCAACTGCGTCGTCTCAGGCGCTGGTTCTTGTGGACTGGATGTGGTCAGCAACTGATCATAGGCCGGCTAACTAGAGTAAGAGAGGTAATCAGCTGTTTACGAGGATTCAGCTGTATTCAGTTGTATACATAGTATGTGCACTATTTTTTTTAATGTCCTTGTAAATACCGTAGCTCATTCCATGGTACTCTTCCATGACAAGGAAAGCTCATAGTTGGGCTGCTCCACAAGTGGAACCCAAGGCGGTAGGTGCTCTAAAACCTGTACTGGCTGCCTTTAAATTGTATACCTTAAGCCCAAGCCTGGTCTTTGCCATATGTAGTGGAGAAGTGGTGTTGGTCCTCATGTGTAAGGCCGCACTTGCCACTCTTCCTATAAATTGGAAGAAAACTGCTCAATAGGTGCCCGAGAGCTCTTTAGGGTCGGCAGAGAAGCTTGGTAACAGGAGCCTTCATCAAGCTACATAGCCTTATAGTTTCATTAGATGCTTTGTATGAAAAGAGCTTCATATGGGCGTGCCCAGCTGATGATCAGGTGTCTATCTAGGCATTGAGTCATAAAAGGAAATATGGTGCCAGATGTCCTTTATCCGTCAATTACCGTGTTTGATGAATTCTGATTGGGACTATAGGGTGGCAAGCTGGTGTTGATTCCTTCTGGGCTGAACGCCAGCCGCCACTCTGGTGCCAAATCAGTCAAGCCACCGCTAGTTTAGTCTTGGTGAGGGAGAAGCTTGGTGCTAGTGGACCTTCCCCACAGAAAGTTAGGACCTTTTCCACAGATAGTTAGGAGCTTCCCCAGGAGGGCGAGTCACGCCCCGCCTTGCGCAGCTCTCTCTCTTTCCCTTAGGACTTTCCCCACAAGTGGTGTATCAGGAGGCGGATTGAATTACCAACTGATGGCCGTAGGTAGCCAGGCATGTCCATGCATATCATGATGCTGCAATAAGCTGATTGTCAGGCCTGATTAGTACAGCCTAGGGTTTAGGGTTTAGGCAACAAGGCATGTCTCAAAGGCGCTGCCTGCACACTGCTAGCCTGGACACTAGGATGTGGCCAGCGGTTGTTACTAGTGGTCATGTAAGGGTGGCATAATGCCCCGAATTTTTGAGGGGCTTATGAAACACACCGTCCGAAAGTTACGACAAACACAGGGAGAGCGTCGACGAGCGTTAACTCTGGGCCCTAGTGGTGACTCTACGCGCGAGCGCTCAGGTAGCAGCGACATAAGTGCCTAAAGCTCGCAGCGCGCCTATGCGTACTCTGTTAGATCGTCCTGGGATAAAAGCAATGAGATGCAGCTAGACATACGTCATCCGAGTAACCGATGCGGTGTCACTCCGCATCGGCCTCTCCTCAAAGCTTGCGCATTCAGTTGCAACCTCAATCAGCACCAGTAATGCAAACAGTTAATACGTTTATGCCCTAGCCTACAGCATTAACACGACATGTTCCCTATCAGCACTCACCAGCAACATCATCAACGCGGACCTGCAGTGCTGCAAGTAATGGCAAGCCGTATCAAAGCTGGTGCGGCCTTATCAGCGGATTAATGGGTTAAAGCTTCAGGACACCGACGCAAGAGCGGCCCATCCCTAGCAGTTGACAGGTATGCAGTGATACGCAACCATGCGCCTTTGGGAGGAGAAGGAATTCGGGGAAGTCACATTGCGCCCTTGGGGCATGTGGCTGTATGTCCACCTTGGATTGGTCTGTCAGCATGTTTGACTTCGTCATGCGGGGTCCTGTCCTCATCATGTGCTAGGGCCCCCGGCTTGGCACCCCTTGCAATATCAGCCATATAGTACTAGTAGGCTGGAGGAACTACAGTTAGCTATGTGCTGAAGACTACCAGTATTCTGTTCCACCCAGCTAGTGTTCTTTTCTGTGGCTGCTTAAGCCGGTGCGGGGCCTATGGCACATCCGGCGATGTCACATTATGATTTGTAGTAATAGAAGTTATAGGGGCATTTGCATGGACCTGCCTGCCTGATGAGGTAGGTTGTCAAGGGTAGGGGTTTCGTCCTTATCCGTCGATCTAGGTTCTGTGGACAACTGATATTTGATCCGGCGTCCCGAAGGCAACAGAGGTAAGTGACTCATCACTGCTCTCCCTGGTCCACACAGATGGACAGAACGATTATAGTGCTTGTGAAAGGGTAATAGATGTGCTCTATTGTTCTGTTACCATGTTTGGCCGAGGCAGATGGAGTGACCAGGTTACGAGTCTGTCCCTGTTTGGGCTAGACGCAAACCACCACTCCATCTTTTGCCAATTCTGTTGGACAACTAAGGTGGTGGGTAAGAGGAGAAGCTTGGACCTTCTTATTAGGACCTGCACGCTTGAGAGAATTGGTGTTGGGGTTTACTAGACAGAGGCTGCTGGGCGGGCATAGGTAGCAAGGTATGTCTCAGAGATGTTGCAGGCCGGCACATTGCCATACTGCACATACTACTTGGTAGTTTAGCCTGAGGCACATACTAGTTGGGAGGTGGCAAGTTTACTAGTTTGGTCACCGGCTGCTGGTGCCGAAAGGATGGGGGTGTTAGATGTCTTCTATCGGTTTGTGACATACTCATGTTGGACTTTTGAGAGTGAGTGCTGATCTTTGGTGGAGTGGTTTTGTCCTTCTGGGCTGGGTGGCAATTGCCACTTTGTTGCCGCCATACGGTATCTGTCCAACAAACGATGGTACCTAACTAATGTCATATATCCGTCTTTTATTATTGACCTGGCAAATAAAGTGGATTGTCGTTGGTTTTTGACACAATGCCAATGACCCCCATAAATACTCCTTCTACTCTATGGCTCTTCTTACTCTACTCAAATAGGCCCAAAGGGGGGCTGACTCCGTGACTCTTTCTACTCTATGACTCTGCTCACTGTGGAGTAGCCAAGCAGGCCCAAAGGGGGGCTGACTCCGCGACTCTTTCTACTCTATGACCCTGCTCACTGTGGAGTAGCCAAGCAGGCCCAAAGGGGGGCTGACTCCGCGACTCTTTCTACTCTATGACTCCGCTCATTGTAGAGTAACCAACCAGGCCTCAAGGGGGGTCCCACTCTACGACTCTTTCTACTCTACGACTCCGCTCACCATTAAACCTTAAACCCTGATCCCTTACACCCAGTTGTACCCTCATAAAATACTAAATACTTGGGGGGCTGCTGCCCCCCAAAACCCCCGTTTTTTGCCGCCCCCCATTGAACCCCCCGTGCCCCCCCCCCTAAAACCCTAAACCCTCATCCCTAAATCCCTAAACCCTAAACCTTTAACCCTAAACCCACCACCCCCCTCCCCCCTCTCGCCCCCGCCCCTCTTGGCCCTCAGCGGAGTCATAGAGTAGAAAGAGTCAACGGAGTCATGGGCATCTTGGGCCTGATTGATAACTTTGCAAACCTGTAGAGTCTCATGGCAACCCTGAGAGGGGCCATACTCCAGTGACTTTTTCTACTCCGTGACTCTGTTGGGCTTGGGAATGGAGTTGCCAGAGTCAGAAACAGACTCTACAGAAGGAATTCTGATTCTGTCCACTCCAGAACCAACAGAATCTTCCCAAATTCCAGAAAAACTCCAGTACACTGACTCTGCTCACTCTTTGGTATATTCTGTGACTCCATGGCAGTATGTGTGGTTTTTGTCCTTTTGGGCTTCGCGCCGAGCACCACCTTGTTACCATAATGAACTCAGCTGTGACTGAGCTGTGTAAATGGTTCAAAAAGGTGCTTAGTTGTAGGGGCTGCCTTTATATGGGCATGCCCAGCTGATGAGGGAAATTGTCAAATTTAAGAATTTACGCCCCATCTAGGCTTCATGGGCAGAAGACTGAACATAATTTCAAGTTTCTGACTTTCATTGGGATATCTCTCCGTCATCCAGGTTTAATAAATATAGAAAATTGACCAGTGCCTGCTAATGAAAGGATGGTAGTTAGACGTCATCTCAATAGCCATGTTACCTAGTTTGACTTGGCAACATGGAGTGGGATCTAAGTAAGTGTCTGTCCCACTGGGCTAGGCGCCAACCGCCACTCTGTTGCCACAGTTGTGGAACAGCTGAAGTAGTCTCTTTAGAGGAGAATCTTGGTACTAGGGACCTTCCTTGTTGTACTTGTTGCACTTCATGAAGTGCAACAAGTACAACAAGGAAGGTCCCTATCTAGTAGATGATCATCTGCCGACCATGCCAGTTGTACGCCTCCTCATTGTGCCGAGAGGCTGGGACTAGTCAATTTATACTGAGATTGGCAGCCTGGGCTCTCTATCGGTCACACCTCTGTGGTTTATCTTGACTATTGGCAGCCTAAGCACCATCTGCTCTCTCCATACTCGCAAGCTGGCTAGAGTGCGTGATGCCGCGGACTCTGTATTATGTAGTGAACTGAGCTTATGAAGTGCAGTTGATTGTCTGCCATGCAGGGAGATCATCAAGTTGCACCCTGGGGCACTACAAGGGCTGAAGGCTGGTAAAGCAGATGACATGCTGCAAGGTGAGGTCGTGCAGGCTGACTGGAAGGATGGTTTGAGCAGCTCTTGAATTGGGAAATGCAGGCATGGGTACAGGGGCCGGGGTGGGGGGGGAGGAAGGGATATGGATGGGGAGGGGGGGTGCAGGGACAAGGGGGGGGACTTGGGGTTACTGCTCAGCACTATTGATGCACACCGTGAGGAGAAGTTTGCATAAACTTGCATTGCAGGTTGCTGTATCACCGGTATGCCATACTTGTTTGTTCTCACCTCATTCGTTTTCGGGCGGCCTGGTAAACTGTTATGCTTGGGGGGCATCAGTAAGATGTTGATAATGCACTTGCGAATGTCAGTGGTTTCTGACTCCATGCTTGTATGAACCCTTCAAGGGTTGTATGAACCCTTCAAATGACAACTTGTTTCTTGCTGTCCAATTCCTTTCAGAATTGAAGATTAACACAATTGAGGACCTGGCCAACTGGAAACACTTCAAGACAGCCAAGGCAATCCTAGCGCTGGCTGCAACAGAGGTGAGTGAGCCAGGATATGCAGATCTTACTGGATATGGATTGATAGGAAGAAGGGTTTAGTAGGAAAAGGTATGGGGGCATTGGCAAGGCACAATAGACTGCCATGCCAATCAATTAGTAAACTACTGAATCCTTGAATCCAAATGCGTACCAACTATGCCAATGCTAAGTAAACAAAGAGGCCATCAACACAAGGGTTGCTCGCACTCTTACGAAGCCACACAAGTTGTGTGTGTGGGGGGTGGGGGGGGGGGGGGGAATAAGAGTTGTGAAAGATGGAGTGTGGTTGATGAATAGGGGTAAGCAGGGAGAGTAAGGCAAAGATTGGGCATGATAGCATAAAGATAAGTGCATGGGTCACCACGATGATGGAGACCATACCATGTGTGCTAGTACTGCCGCCGCCTGGCTCCCACTGCCATTGATTACCTAGCAAGATGGCTGGACCTCATGTTTAGGCATGCATATATTGTCATACATGTCGAAGTTTACCCGTATTCTGTTCCACCTCGCTGCTCTTTGTGACAGCTTGAGGTGCGGGGCCTATGGCACTTATTGCTATGGCATATCATGAAATGTAATAACAAGATGGCTGATGGACAGCGAAGGAAAGTAACAGCAGGCGATCGCCACTATAACTTACGCAGGCTGAGACTGTAGAAGGGGCCATGCTTCTTCCTCAACTATTCAACTAGCCTGGCATAGCTCTTTTCTTGGTCTAACAGCAGGCTGGCAGAAGACAGCGGAGCCCTCTACCTGACAATTCTGTGTCTATGGCTGCTAACCGCTCATTTCCTTGGTTGCAGGTTGAAGGTGCCCGTCCTGCAGGCAGTGTGCTGAACATAAACGGCGCTGTTGACAAGGCTTATGAGACCAAGAGCCTGGCGGAAGTCCTTGCAGCGCCTCCTAGTGCGCTACAAGGACTGGCACAATGGTGAGTGCAATATACTTGGGTATGTGTGCTACTCACTCAGTCTCTTGTTCCTTATGAATGACTGAGGAGACTGAGACTGCTGGCTATACTGTCATGTGCATACCTGTTGTGTCCCGCTCAGTTCCCTACCGTATATGCACCTTAAGTCTAATACACCTTAGCCCCCTACCCCTGCACTTATCCTCCATGTTGCTGTGCATGCAGGAGTGACAGCACCCTGAAGGAGTTGAGGATCAAGACAGTGAAGGACCTGGGCAAATGGAAGTATGCAGTGTGGGCAGAGGCACTCACAGTATTGGCGGATTATGAGCGGGAGGATATGGGCTCACGGTAGTCAGTCCAGCACTTATCTCGGACTTTGGCCCTTTGTATAGTACGTAAGTAGTGTCCACTGCAACCGTAGCCGGTGGAGGCAGGAATCATCTACAACCGGTTGACCTACAGCACTTGGTGGCTGTACTAGTGGGATGTCTCTATCTGCAGCATGGGAATTTCCTGAGTTCTCACGATAGGTTATGTGGTCACCACAGCTATTACAGCACACTAATAGATGGGCTTGCAAGCGACTTGGCTGTACCAGCTCTTCCGCTCACTCGTAAGCAGTGGTAGTGCACTATACAGCCACATGCCCCAAGGGCGCAATGTGAGTGCCCCGAATTTCTTCTCCTCTCAAACTCGCATGGTGGAATATCATTGCATAACTGTCAACTGCTACTGATGGGCCGATGTTGCGTCGATGTCCTGACGCTGTCACCCCTAATACGCTGATAAGGGCCCGAGCGAGCAAGCGATATGGCTGCTGCTCCAGTGCAGACTACTGTCGCTCAATGTTGCGGGTGAGTGCTGATAGCGAAACATGTCGTGTTGATGCTGTAGGCTAGGACACAAATGGTACTAACGCTGTTGCGTTACTGATGCCGATTGAGGGTGAAAGCAAGCAAGCTTCGGCTAAGGAGCGATTGAATCTTGATGCGGAGTGACACCGCATCGCGCACCTTACGATGTAATATGTCTAGCTGCATCATGGCACTTGTTCCAGGACAATAGAACAGTATACAGCTATGCGCGCTACGAGATGTACGCGCTTGTTTCGCTTCGACCTGAACGCTTGCGCGTAGAGTCACCGCTAGGGCCCAGAGTTAACGCTCGCCACGACCGTCCCTGTGTTTGTCGTAACTTTTGGTGTGTTTCATAAGCCCCTCAAAAATTGGGGGCAATACCTCCTGGATTTTCACTCAGGAAGCCCTTTTGCATATAGACGACGTGACCCACAAGGCAACTACTCATGGTGCATGTTTACATGTTTACATCTACGCACACACCATTTGTGGTGTACCATTAAGGAAGTAGGCCTACTTAGTGAGGACCACCTACCCCAGAGTATGACTCCACCAGTCCAACTCCTCAACCAAACAATCCACCTCCATCCCAACACCTGACATGGTGCATGGATATGTTGTGTAGCTGTCTGTCAGCGTGTTGCGCTGAGGGGTATGGAGTTGTCTCTCAGTGCTCTTCAGGCCGTTCTGGCTGGGGGCTAGCCGCCAGATTTTGTCTTGCAGTGCCGTATGAGTCAAGCGTTCATACACGGATGATTCAAAAAGGAAGCTTGAGAGTAGTTCAGGGTATAGAATTTGGGGTCCTCTCTCTATCTCTCTCTGGCTGGAAAGGGTCACCTGGCCTGCTAGTAGAGTGCAAACTAGGAGGTGCCAAGGACTGATTTGGAAGGCTATACAAGGACTGTGGTGGATGTATGTCCGTCCTCTGTTTGTCCAGAACCTACCGCGTCTGACTTTGGTATATGGAGTGCACAGTGATCCCATGTTGCCCTATTGCACCAGGGGAGAATTGCCACTCTGTAGCCATACTGTCAGACAGCATAGGTGCCTATGCTTAGGGGGTAGATTGATACTAGGGGCATGTTTAGGGTCTGCATACCAAATCGTTTTTGGAAGTTTGGTAGTGTAGCCGTAATGGCCATAGGCAGCCAAAGTCATGTCCGATAGGCGTTGCATGCATACTACGCACTACGAGGCTGCAAAGTGGGACGATGTGGCAGGCATGGCAGTATTAGTGCTTCCCCATGTATATCTGCTGCCACCATATTTGCTTTCTTTGGCATATGGAGTGGGTTTGTTGGTGACAACTTGTCCTTCTGGTCAATGCGCCAATCGCCACTCTGTTGCCATAGCACTAAAGTGCATCCGCAGTCTTGGTTATGAGAGGAGCTTGGTCAGGCACAATAATTTGTTAGTGCCTTCCCCACAAGTAGTGTCTGCTGTGTAAGCGTGAATGAGGGGCTGATGGCCGTAGGTAGCCAAGCATGGCGCATTCAAAATATAAGCTTACCAATTGGCCATCATCCTGTTGTTGTCGGACCAGAAAAGAGGGATGGGAACCTTGGGAGCATGGAAGAGCCGGCATCTGAAGGGCGGTGGCAGTGTTCTCATGAGAGCATGAAGCTAGCCTGCAGGAGCGACTCTACTGCTAGCTAGGAGCCATAGAATCTGTCATGCATCTGCTGTTGGTCGTCTTGTCAGGAGTCTCATCGACTGTGTGGAACGTGATGGGGATTGAAGGTGGTGAAGTGAAGGTGAGAAGTGTATGTAGAGAGCGCTAGGGTCAATGCTCAACTTGGGTTCGGACGCGCTTATCAGCAAACATGACCTAGGTTGACCTCTCTAGGTCGGTCCCTCTTGAGCTTTCCTGATCAGCAGTTTTTAATTTGATCCCCAAAAGACATATGTGGAAACTTTCCATGTACAGTGGCAGACGTGGCGGTGCCGTAGGCCCCTTAGACTAATGTCAAGAGTATTAGGGTATTATTTAGATACTATTCCTAAAGAATTTAGGTATAATATTTTAGACAAAGCTTTTAGTACCCTTGGTTACAAACATTCTCAAGAATAGCTTGAGAAGATAAGTATTGCAGCTAGTAATAGAGTTGTGTCTGAAGAAACCAGGGTGAAGCACTACTGCAAAAATTATCTCTTGCAAATACAGGTTAGAAGAACCCTTTTTATGCAAAAAAACATAAACTTGAATAGATTGATAAAATAAAAGAAGCAAAGAAGGGTTCTAATAATCCAATGTATGGTAAACAAAAATCTCCAGAGTTTATATAGCGCATGGGTTCTTGGGGTACCGGCAAAGATAATCCCAGCTCTAATCCGGTTTATTTATTTAATGTATATACAAAAAACGTGTATACAGGTCCGTAGGGCGTAAGCACTACTGCGAAGCAGTAGGACTGCTGCGTAGCAGCAGGTGCAACGCACTGGTCCGTAGGACCATGGAAAGCAAAACGGATGCTGCATTATTTCTTGGTTTTACAAACAAAACACCAGTAAAAAGCAGATTTGCCAACCCACCTTTAGTTAAAACTAAGCTTTTAAAAAATGAGTGGTTGGTAAGTACTAACAAAGATAATTTTTTACCATTTATAGATAATAATATTGATATTGCAGAGTTACAAAAAATAATTCAAAGTTGGGTTTAGACAACCCCTACAAAATAATTTATATCAGTGCTTTGCCCTGTCAGGCCCGATGGTGTCCGTTGACAGTTTGTCTCCGATGCATGTGCATTGTGTGTGCTAGCGGTTTTGCGTGCCTGCATTAATGGCTATTAACCGCGAGTCACTTGTAGCTGGCCATTATGTGTGCGTTCTCAGTGGGAATAATGTGTTAAGTGTGAAGTTCTCAGTGTGAAGTGTGGGCAATAAATGCCAGTAATCATAACTGGTAATCTCGATGTGTTTGCTGCAGGGCACCACGGTGCCAAGTAATGTCTTTGGTAAATAGAATCAGGTATTACCTGGCACTCAAGTGCCAGTAATGGGTAATTGGCTGTTGTGGCTGTAGCCATTTGGCGGCTGGTTGGCTCTGGAAGGTTCTGGATTGTGGTGGAAGTTCCTTTGTTGAAGGTATAAAACGGGGCACTGCTAGCCAGTTAGGCAAGCAGTGATTCGCAGTTGTGCTGTGAGTTCTGAATGTAAGGAAAGTGCTAGGCTTCAGTCTGGCTCTGCCGCAGCGCGATTCGCGCAACACGCTTACTCGATCAGATAGATTCAGCTTAGGCCGAGTCCGTCAGGGTCTCTAAAGGCCTCTTGGTACCTTAGGTATGGGGTTCCTCTAATCACTGCTTCTTTATTTGCAAGCGCCTGAGCCGTAAGGCGTAGGGCTTTCATAGTAATAGTGCTCCACTTGGAGCATTCACATTGCTAGCGCGAAAGCGTACTAGCTAGTTCTTGTCTTAGAGCGGGCTGCGTCGAGCGAGCGTCGTCTAACACACAGTGCTTCTATTTGCAGCCACCGCAAGTGAAGCTATTGACACTACTGAAGGAAGCCGGCCTGTGAAGGTTGTGCCGGCGGCGAAAGCCGCGTGTGGCGTGAGCCAAGGGTGTGACGGCATACCTGGGGCGTCATCAAGGAAGCTTCCTGTCCTTGTGCGTCGTGGGTATCCTTCAGGGTGAGCAGTGCCTGTGGGTTGGGAAACGTGCATAGCCGAGGAGGAAACTCTTGCGGGGATCGTCGAGTTGGCATTCACCTGTTTGTCTTGCTAGTAGGTAGGCTGTGTCTGTCGATACTGGGCTTTCATTTTCCAGGCACTGATTGCAACGGTGTCGTACGGTTTTGAAGCTTGGTTGGCTTTCTCTCTTTGGTTCTCCTCTGCTGTCGAGCAGCGGTTTTTCTCGGACCTCCGGTTGCCGTGGGAAGTCGTAGGGGGGCATTGTAATACAAGCAATTAGCAAAGCTAGGCATAAGTAGCTGTCGAGGTTCTGCAGACTTCTACAGTGGCCTTCAGGTACCTTCACCTTCCCAGCTGAGACCAGGCGGGTGAGGCTGTGGCACAGGTGTGGCCTACCGAGAGGTCTGGTTGCCTTGTGGTAAGTACCCTTATTGATTCCGAGGTTGCTTACTGTTGCGCATTGCTTGCTGTTGTATTACCCCTAAGCTTTGCAGTACTTGGATATGCAGCTCGGCGCAAGCCTGCTTCAATAACATTATGCTGGTAGGCTACTCAATCTGCAAAGATGTGGCAAATAGCTCGCATAATGTGTTATGTTGATGATGTTATGCTGTTACTAGTTAACCCAGCTTGTGTTGAGCCAGTTATAGTTCTGCTTGACAGCAGCACGTGGTGTACCTACATGGCTCACTTCTATGGATTTGGTCAGTGACCCTTGGGCCCCAACTGCTTCGTGTCGCAAGCATCGTGGTTCATCCAGGCCTCACACCAACCAACAGTGCAAGCTACAACAAGGTAACCAGTCGGGTTGCACTGAGGTGAGAGTATCGCGACTGTTTCTTCTCACTGGTGTGCTGTTCCATGAAGACTGGGATCGTTACTGTATAGTCAGCGTAGCTTATCAAGGTTTAAGAGAGTTTAGCATTAGTAATTAGCAAGTTAGTTATGCAGCAGTCCCATGGTCAAGACATAGACGAAGTTGATACCACTGGTACAGGTGATACTAAGTCATCCTGATCTGCTGTCTTTTTCAATCCTTAAATTAGTCACCATTAGTCGCTATACTAGACGTGCTTTTGCCAAAGGCCTGGTGGAAGCGCCAGTGCCCCTCATAGATTATAAGCGAAGCAAACCTATCATACCTGAAGATCACCCGCTTGCATTGCAAGAGCCTCCTTCACCCAATTCACCATTTAGCCCTGTGTCATTAGAGTTCGCTCAACCTGATACCGTGCAGCTGCTGGGTGGATTGCGTAACATTGAATCTGAGCTGCAAGAGGTCTGTAAAGAGCTTGAGTACAGCCTGCATCCAGATTTGTTGCTTGATACAGATTATTGTGGTACTCCTTTTGTTACTCCACTTCAGCGTTTTGCGCAAGCATCTCGCTTTAGTGCTGACACAACCCTGCCAAGTGCTGTGCGTGCTTTCAGCATTGATCACAGTCTACCTGACCTTGTGGACAACGAGACCGACTACGGTGATTTCGACGACATGGCAGGTCTTCAACTGGCTGTTGTTGGGTCTTCCAACAAATGGGATGGTTCTCAAGGTACTGGTTATTGGCGCAAGAAGTCTGGCATGAAGGAGGCTATCGGTGGCCAACTCCGGAGCCGTGGTGGTAACATGCAAGCTGCAGACCAACTGTCGGTTCTGGAGAATCAAATTGAGCCTACCTCCGGTGCTGCTGACTGGTTCACTCGTCTTGTCGAGCATCTGCGTCCGGAAATCGCCGCTGCCAGCAAAGATGAATTCCCTTCTGCCGTTCTCAGCAATGAGTTGGCCACCATCTCCTTGGGACATCTGTCTACTGATGAGCAACACCGTGTGGCACTGCGTAACAGCTTGGTCAAAGCTTTACCCTTGCAAGACATCGTCATGGCTGGAGACTACACTCCTAGCAGGGCCTCAGGTATGTTGGTTCCTTATGCTCGCCCAGCAGTTGCAAAGCTGTCTTTAGAGGATACGGAGGCAATAGAGGATTTAAGGCAGGTGTTAGCGCAACTGAATGAAAAGGTAGAGCCTTTGAATCTGTATTATGGGGAGCCAATCCTGATCTTATCGCCCACTGGTCCATGCGCCGTCAGCAGCGCAACTTACCGCCACTTGCTCCAAGGCAGGTGCCTTTCAGGCAACACCAGCCTGTAGCCAATTTGGTGTATCCAGTGGTGCCATCAGCTCCAATGTTACCAGGGCCGGCGCCAATGATGATGCTACCTGCTCCATCCGACCCTGTGATGGAAGGTATGTACTACCCCAACACTGGCCATCAGGTAACATTGTCGGCTGTGGCCAAGCTGGACCAGGACTTCCATCCGTTCTACTATGATCCTCCTGCCATCGCTGGGGCAGCCATGCCCCGGAGCTTTTTGCAGTTCCCACTGCCACCTTCTCCAGCAACTATGCATCAGCCAGAAGGTTCTACTGCTGCTCCCCACGATGCTCCGCAAGGAGATAGTGCAGCGGCTACAGTAAGTGCAAGGGGGGAGGATGGGGAGAACAAGAGGTATGCTCGGGGTCGTGAGGAAGGGACTCTTACTCAGGGTTTAGTAAAGAAACTTAAGTTTGTGGATGAACATGATATGCAAGCAGCAGTGCAAGCACCTAGTGCACCTGAGTTTGAGGCAATGCTAGCGGAACTGGAATATTCCCAGCAAGTGCCTTGCTTAGATACCTTTGTAAACATGAGTTCCACTACAGGTATCAGCCTGCAGCTGCCGGATGGGCGTTGGCAGCTACCAAGCATGGTGGTGACTGATTCTGGTGCTACCTTTGGTGTTACGTTTGAAGCTTCCTGCAAAGGAGTTGGGTTGACGTATTCCACCTGTGGGGTTTCGCTAGTGCTAGCTGATGGCAGCAATGTGCGCATTTTGGGCATTACAGAGCCTGTCAAACTCGTGTTTGCGCGTGGCACAGCTTATGAGCGCACTATATTGTACCGCTTTTTGGTTCTGCCAGGGGAAGGGAAGCACTACAGGTGGCTTGTTGCAAAGAATGCCTTGCTGGAGTTGGGTGCATATGTTGATCCAGCTGAATCTGCTTTCTATTACCGCACCTTGCCTTCAAAGGACAGTCTTAAGCATGCTCTGCCTGTCAAATGCTCGGTGATGTTGGACCAAGCAGACCCTGCTGATTGCCTTCACATGCTGCAACCTGTGGTGGCAGTGATGCTGCCTTCTGATATGCCAGCTGTGGAAACAGCCGGCTTACTGTGTATTTGACTTTGTCCCAGTGCAGGCTCTTGTGAGGTATCTCGCTTTGCAAGTGGCTTGCGATGGACTCAGGAGAGGAGCTGAACACCTGGGAGTTCAACATGTTCGCCCCAGGCCATGCTTATTCTCTGGCGTCTTCTGGTGTGGAGTTTGAAGCACAGGTAAATCAATCCGGGTACATTCCAGCAAGTGTTTTGGACTCTTTAGGACCGGAAGGTCAAAAGGAATTGCCAGATGGGGTCAGCTATGAAAAGGATAAAGAACACTTATGGTCAGTGGGGAAGATTGAGGGAGTTAGCGCTGTAGAGATGCAGCAGTTGAGGGAGGTTTTAATCCAAAGGAAAGGGACTTTTGCGTATAGTATGAAGGAGTTACCAGGTTATAATGGCCCTCCTGCTGAGTTCCAAATGGTCCCTAACGCTCGTGCCTTTCACAAGCCAAGGAACTACAGTCCTTTGGAAGAGCAGATCCGGGATGAAAAGCTGCAAGAGCAGTATGATGCAGGTATTATTGAAGAAGCTGATACTCGCTCTGATTTCGCAGCTTGCCCTACTATGCCTGCAAAAAAGGATGCTGATGGTAATTGGACTGACTGTCGTCTGTGCATTGATTATCGGGATGCAAATTCTCAAATGATTACTGATAATAGACCTCTCCCTTTGCCTGAAAGTATCTTCAGATCACTTAAAGATTCCAAGATCTTTAGTAAGTGTGACGCCATGTCAGCCTTCATGCAGATACCGCTGTCCGCAGAGGGGCCCACTCGCAAAGTGACTCGGCTATGGTGGGGTAATAGGCTGTTTCAGTATCGCAGGCTTCCGTATGGAATCAAGAACAGCGTTGCGATCTTCCAGCGTATCATAGAAACGGAGCTCGAAAGAGCTGGTTTGCTACATTGTACCCAGGTTTTTGTCGATGATATCATTATCCACTCCAAAACCATGGCAGAGCACATCCAGCATGTTGCAGCAGTGCTTGATGCCCTATTTGCAGTTGGCTTACGTTTGCACCCTGCAAAGAGTGTATTCGCTACTGACAGAATTGAGTATCTCGGCCATATGGTCACCCCTGCAGGTCTGGAACCTTTAGCTGCCAAAGTAGCAGCTATGGCGCAGCTGCCTGTGCCCAAGAACAAGGATGAGCTGAGGAGTGCATTAGGTTTGCTCAATTACTACCGTTGCTATATCCCAGCTGCAAGCACCATTGCCCAACCTATGAACGCCCTGTTGCGCAAGGAAGTTGCCTATGAGTGGGGACCTGAACAGCAGACTGCATTTGATGCATTAAAAGCTGAACTTTGCACTCCTGGAAAGGTGCTGCGGCAGGCTCGCGAGGACAGGCCTTTCATTTTGCATACTGACTGGTGTTTAGTGGGTATTGGTGCCGTTCTTGGGCAGTTGGATGATCAGGGTAATGAATTCATGGTTGCTTGTCTGTCTCGCAGCTTGAATAAGCATGAACGGCAGTATGAAGTTTGGAAGGGGGAACTGCTGGCTGCTGTGTGGGGTATGAAATCGTTCAGGATATATCTGCTGGGGAGGGAGTTTGAAATTTGCACTGACCACAGGCCGTTGCTTTGGCTTCTGACTTCTGACAACCCCACTGGCCAACAAGCTAGATCGGTGTTAGCTGTGCAAGAGTTTAACTTCACCATCAGGCACCGCCCTGGTGTTACTAACCAGAATGCAGATGTGCCCAGTCGCTTCCCTCTGCCCTCCACTGCAGATACTACAGGCTCTCGACTTGACTCTGATGGTGACGGTTATACCGGTCCCCTGCCCAAGGTGGTGTTTGGGCCTATAGGCACTGGGACCCCTGTGCAACCTTACCGTGTTCAAGAATCTCCGCAAGGACTCCTGACCGTGTCGGTGGCGCTCGCGTTCAACCTGGTGCATTCTACAGTCTCCATAATGCCGCCCAGCGTCTTCATTGCTACCATTGCCGACCTTGCCGTCGTCACTGCAGCAAGGCACGACCAGTATACCTACACTGTGTGCCGTACCACCACTACCTTTGATGAACTACAGTGTCACTCTCTGGACCCCTGGGAGATGTCTTCTGGTGCCCATGCACTGGCTCCTTTGGAAGGAGGGGCCCCTACAGACCGTGCTCGACAGGAAGTCCTACGCCGTCAAGCCACTGGCTGGGTACAAAAAGCGTCAACTACAGTATCTGGGGGGGTGCCATCTGTCACCCAGCAAGGTGTGTATGAAGGTACTACAACAGTTATTGGTATCAAGAACACAGGAGCTCTTTGCACAGCTTCTGTGTCTGCTACTTTTTACACAGCTGCCCCGGAAGGAGTGGTTCTGTGTGAATTGTTTGGTGGTATCTGTGCTGGCCTTGAGATGGTACTCAGAAATGGGTTTACAGTTCAAGCTTATATTTATGTGGATTGTGATCCAGTCTGCCAGTCTTTAGCACGTCATCGCATTCACCAGCTTATGGCTCAATATCCGCATTTACTACCAGCAACTGCTGTGGTAGGCGCATTTACCAGTCTTCCCCAAGACGTCTGGCTTGTTACCCCTTCTCATCTCCAGTATTTGTCTGCTAGCCTTCCACACCAGTGGTTGGTAGTAGGGGGGTGGGCTTGCCAGCATTTGAGCCCAGCTGGCACATGCTTAGGGTTACATGGTGACAGGTCCAACACATTTTTCCCTATGCTTCAGATCATCGGGACCTTGCAGCAATTGCAGCAAAGGTTGCCACCTGCATACTTGATTGAGAATACAGCATTCCAGCACAATTGGAAGAGCACTGAGGTTAGCCGAACCCAATTCCAGTCTGTTTGCAGTGCAATTGGTGATCCCGTATGCATTGATGCTGCTCAGTTCAACAGTTTTGCACATAGGTTGAGAAACTATTGGACCAATTTGTGTGATCTGGATTGCTTCCGAAAGGCTGTAGCTCAGGTTACTAGGGTTCCCAATCTGTCTGTGCAAAGCATCTTGCAACCAGGTAGAGTTGCAAGTACAGTTCACTGTAATGATCAATTGCCTCATTATGTGTGCAACTTCAAAGGGAAACCTTTGTCTGCATGGCCCACTATTGTCGCTTACCGACAGTCTTATGCTTTCTTAGAAGGTAAACAAGGGGCTGTTTGGGATGGCAATTTGGGGGTTTGGTCTGAGCCTAGTGCTGAAGAGTGTGAGCTAGCAATGGGTTACACTCGAGGCGCTACTGCGGCTCCAAATGTTTCAGAGGCTGAGCGTAGGGCTGCCATGGGTAGATGCATGGATATGAATGTCCTTCAATCTATCTTAGCTATATCGTATGCTTGGTTTCGGCGTACACACTGGGCTGTGGCGCATAAGCAAATGAAGGTAGAAATACCACTTGTTGATGGACCTATAGTTGCATATAACCCTCCGCAAGGTGTGGCTGCTGGTTTAGCTTTGGGCCGTACCACCCATTGTGTCTATCAAGCATATATGCGTAACATAGTGCTCCAAGCATCAGCAGAGGTTACAGAAAAGGTGGAAGGAAAGCAAGCTTTGGATGTGTGGGAGGATGCACAATTGCTTTATTATTTGAAGGAACAACAGTACCAACCTGGTACTAGCAATGCAGAGAGAACAAGAGTTAGGAAAAGGTCTGCTTTCTACGTTCTAGCTGTGGATGGTAGACTCTTCAGAATTTTACCAGATCAGAGTCAGAAAGAAGTACCAAAGCCGGAGGGCAGGTTACAAATCATTAGCAGTTATCATGAGATGGGGCATTATGGGGTTAGGAGGACAGCTGCTCTTGTTCAAACAGCCTATTGGTGGCATGGCTTGTTAGCAGAAGTAGCCAACTTCATCTCCAAATGCAAGTTATGCAGTAGGGTGCGCTCAAGTTTTAATGCTGTTCATCCAACGTTACACCCACTTCCTATATGTGGCATGTTTTACAGGGTAGGCGTTGACCTTGCCGGGCCCTTCAACAAGACCAGAAATGGTTACTTGTATGTTATGATTGTCATTGAGCATTACTCCAAGTACCTGGATGTCATTCCTCTGCACAACAAGGAAGCCTACACCACTGCTGCAGCCTTTGCTCAGAATGTACTTGGTAAGTATGGGGCTACTGCAGAGGTTTTGACTGATAGAGGTAGTGAATGGGCTGAGGAATTTGCAACTTTGCTTTGCAAATGTCTCATCGATCATAGGCAAACATCTCCAGGGCATCCATCGACAGATGGCTTAGCAGAAAGGGCTGTGCAAACGGTCAAGAGGGCTTTGAGAAAGCTGTGTGCTGCAAAGGGGAACAAGGATGATTGGGACTTGCTGCTGCCTTGGGTAGTACTTGCTTATAATTGTTCGCCTCAGAAGAGCACTATGCTTTCGCCTTACATGATGATGTATGCTAGGCATCCTACCATCCCTCCTGCTATAAGGGATCGTCTCAACCAACCATTATCTTTTGATGATCCAGAGGCAGCTGCTGCAGATTATGTTGCAAGATCAAAGCTAGTTCAACGCTTGTGTGTGATAGCAGGTGACAACCTGCGCATTGCCCAACATCGTGACACACTTAGGTATGCAGCAGTAAGGTCTGGCAGTTATTTGCCTAAGGTCCGGCGCTTTGAGATTGGGGATTATGTGTATCTTAGCAGGGCACCTAATTCTACACTGGACATCCGGGCCAAAACTGTGATCCTGAGGGTATTGGAAGTAAGGCCAACAGGGGTTCTTGTCTTGCAGGGCAGGTGTGGGCGCAGTATCAATGTTCACTCTACTAACTGTGCTCCTTGCCATTTGCCTGATATTGACCCTCGTATGGACTTAACTTTGGCTGTGCCTGGGGAAGAGGTTGCATGTGAAGTTTGCCATTCACCAGATGATGGGGAGTACATGCTGCTATGTGATCATTGCAATCGTGGCACTCATCTTTACTGCTGTACACCACCTTATGAGACTGTGCCTGTAGGGACTTGGGTCTGCAAGGACTGCATTGCTCAGGGCATCACAGCAGCTCAGGCGGAACAGCAGCATATCTCAGATCGTGCGTTGGAAATTGAGCAGCAACGTGCAGATGACTTGACTCCTTCTGAAAAGAAAGCTAAGGCATTGCATGGCAGGTTTGTAGTGAAATCCTTTGTTGATTCAAGTACTAAGTTACCAAGGCGGTTTTGGGGTCGTTTGTCCTTTGTAGGTCCAGGCCAAGGTGACAACCTGTTGGTCACTTATGAAGATGGCGATACTGAAACTTGCACTATACGTAAAATGCGTAATAGGGGCATCCAGCTCATGCCACTTAACTCGCAACTGCCTGAAGGTTTAGCCATACCAGATCCAGTAGTAGCAGCGGTGTCTAAGCCTGTGTCCACCGTGCTGAGTGGCAAGACGGCTGTATCTTTACCATCTCATTGGAATCTGCAGACTCAGCAAGGAGTAACATTAGCGCTTAATTTACTCATGCCTGGGGAGTATGCAACTTCTCATCTAACAAAGCTAACTAACTTTGTGAAAGCATGCATGAAAGGGGAGAAAGGGGTTTGGGTTCCCACCGCGAAAGCGGAGTTGGAACCCCTTGCGAGATCGGTGGACTTTTCCGGGTGTCATTCTTTCTCAGATCCTTTTGCTGGGGCAGGTTCAATCTCAGCTTTCTTTTCCTCTATGGGGTTTACTGTGTTTCAAAATGATCTTGATCAGTGTTGGCCTCGGGTTCAATCACATGCTGATGCATTGCAACCAGCATTTTACCATGCCAACCCTGCTCAAGTTATTGTGACTTCTCCACCATTTGGTGTCCTTGATGTTGCAGCCCCATTGCTTGCTATTGCAGCTTCAGCAGTAGCATGCATTCATGTACCAGGGCATTATATTACATCAGCCACAAAACCTAGACAGCAGTGGCTTCATGAACTGTGCAAACAAGGCAGATTGCATATTCTCGTGGGCCTCGAAAGAGGACCAATGGGCAGGAAGTGTGCATTTCTGTTAGTGTTTGCTACTGCTGACATTAAAAAACAGATGTTGAGAGTTCCTAATCTCTCCCCTTGCCTTAGTTTTGCTCAGACCTGACGCCTACGTTCATGTTGCTGCCTCCATGTAGATTCCCAGTACCATGCCTTCCTGCAGTCCGCGCAAGCAGACTTCTCACCAATGTACTCCAGACTGTTTCTGCAAGGATTGTGGCAAGTGTAAGGCTGACTGCCCTTGTGACTGGCTGGATTATGCGGGTGAGGCAGCAAGCGAGGGGGGTGAGCAGGACCTAGAGGTAGTTGAGGTGGCTGCAAAGCCACTCGGGCAGCAGGTTGAGGGTGCGCCAAGCGGGGATGTAGATATGGAGGGGGGTGGGGATCCATTTAAGGATATGCCAGCATTAGAGGATACGGATGATGAAGTTATTGTGCCGCGTTCGCAACGGGTGCTATTGAAGTGGGAAAGGCGGATGGTGCATGGGCAGTTTAGCAAGGTTCTGGTTCTAAGGGCAGTTGACTCGTATGATGCTGCCCTGCACGAGAGACGGGTTGATTTCAGGATCATCAATGCTCTTATTAATGACCAGCAACTGGATGCATTGATGCAGCCGTATAAGCACAAGGAGCTGCGTCGCTTCAGCCATGACTTTGCTACAGGACTGACAGCAATAGGCCAGGCGCTAGATGCAGAGCAGCTTACTGCTATGGAACTACAGTGGGGGATGGCTTGCAGGCAGCACGGCTTGTGTGATCATGTCACAGCTGACTGCAATGGGGGGTGGGCAGGGGGGGCGCCTAGGAACTACAGTCCAGCAGATGTCACCATGAATCCTAGCTTCCGCCGTCACTTAGATTTTGGGGAGGGCGGTAGCGGGATCATCAACGTACTGTTCAACTACGGGTTGCGGCCTGCGTTAGAACAGGGTGAGTACACCTACGTGGTGGACTTGATCAAGGAAGCTTACGGCCGCTACAGTGATGAGTACAGTGCTACCGGGAGCATCAGACGGTTCTGCAAGCGGCAAGTGCGGCTTATGGAAGAGCTCGGTTACGACACGTTCGAAGCTGGTCTCTACAAACGTCGCCGCTCCCTCTTAGGCACCCTCCACAAGACGTTACACCCAGAGAGCCTCACCGCCAAGCCCTGGACCAGTTTCCACCGGCAATTGGCTGGCCGGTGTACCGAGGCCTTGATGAAGCCAGAACGGGAGCGTTGGGAAGCCATCATGGGCTTGAGCTTCATTGCAGCTGCTGCCCCAGCAGCAGCTGCAGTGCCACCTACTGACCTACCTAGCTGCAGCAGTCATCTTGAGCCCAAGCCCCGGGTCAGTGTCTTCAGTGGCAGATTGGAAGCACCGCCGCCACCGCCACCTACTGAGCTTGGGCCACCAGCAACACCAATCCCACCACCAAGACCACCTCCAGGAGAGCCACCTGTGCCATCGGCTACACCACTGTCTGAGTGGGGCCCACCACCTTCATTGGTATCAATGCTGCCTCCTAACGGTGTGAACCAACACCCCAACGTGCTGATTCCCTTTGTGAGTGAGGCATGCTGTGCACGTACCATTCAGGTAATGCTGCCAGTATGGGGAATGTTTGAGGCAGCTGTGGGTTTCACTGAGCTGACAGGTGCTCTTAAGCCCTTAGTGATAAGGGTAACTGGGGGCGCTACTGTGGTTAAGGAGAGGGAAATGTACGAGTATGGGTCTCTCTACTTGGGCAACTGGGTAGCGGGGCAGATCTGGTGCAAAGGCCAGTTACGCTTTGACCTGAGGGGCCAGTGTCAGAGTATCTTTGGGCCAGGATTGTAGCGGGTTAGGGTTTAAGTTAGGATTTAGGGTTTCGTGAGAAGCAGAGAAAATTAGGTCCTGCACGCCGCAAGGTATGCCAACAGAAATGTGGGTAGCAGTAGTACATAAGGTGTTTCCATGGTTCTCAGCAATTCAAGCTGTCTCTTATCATGCATGGGGCCGAAGGGTTTATATGTTAGGTAAGAGCAGTCGGTGTAGAAAGGATGTAGTTGTTGCAAAGGCAAGTAACAATTATGAAAGGCAGTGCGGCTGTGTGCTTGAAAATGCCATGTGCGGGGCACTGCCTGCTCAATACAGGGTTCATATGTGCTTGCTTTGTGGGGCCTGCAAAGGTAGCAGAGCTACGATAACTTAGTATTGATGCTCTGTTTGCATGTAGTGCTACTGGAGCTGTTATCAGTAAACTATATGTGGTGGGTTGCTATGTACAGCAAATGGACAAACATGAGTACGTTTAGTGATTGTGTGGTAATAAAACATGCTGTATTGGTTTACAGTACAAATGGTCTCTGAGTTTGTTTTGTCTACATTCAGTCATGTTAAAATCTTGCATTTGAGGGGTGCAAGTTGCTTCAGAGTCCCGTGGTTAGCCTTTGGTTGTGAGGGCTGTCTCTGCAAGTTGTGGGTGTCTACCGTCGGAGGGGTAGAGTGCTTGTACACCTTACACAGTTTAGCCGACAGTGAAACTTTGTAGTAGGGGCATCAGGTCCAGTTTTTTCCACCTTGTTAGCTCTTTAAGCTGCCAAGGTGTGGGGGGGTATTTTCCTGGCCTGATGCAGCTAGCTGTGTTAGCAGTATTGCGTGGTATTGATTGTCTTCAGCAGTGAGAAAGGAGTGCAGCTATATGAGTACCTTGCAGTGCTTGAAGCTGGCAGTATTCGGATCTCAGCTTAGCAGTTACAGTATGAAGGAGGTAGTAAGGTGTCAGTTGCAAGGGTAGCTGTAGGGATAGGAGGTAATCTGGTTGGGACACTAAGTGGTACGACAGCTGTCAGGCCCGATGGTGTCCGTTGACAGTTTGTCTCCGATGCATGTGCATTGTGTGTGCTAGCGGTTTTGCGTGCCTGCATTAATGGCTATTAACCGCGAGTCACTTGTAGCTGGCCATTATGTGTGCGTTCTCAGTGGGAATAATGTGTTAAGTGTGAAGTTCTCAGTGTGAAGTGTGGGCAATAAATGCCAGTAATCATAACTGGTAATCTCGATGTGTTTGCTGCAGGGCACCACGGTGCCAAGTAATGTCTTTGGTAAATAGAATCAGGTATTACCTGGCACTCAAGTGCCAGTAATGGGTAATTGGCTGTTGTGGCTGTAGCCATTTGGCGGCTGGTTGGCTCTGGAAGGTTCTGGATTGTGGTGGAAGTTCCTTTGTTGAAGGTATAAAACGGGGCACTGCTAGCCAGTTAGGCAAGCAGTGATTCGCAGTTGTGCTGTGAGTTCTGAATGTAAGGAAAGTGCTAGGCTTCAGTCTGGCTCTGCCGCAGCGCGATTCGCGCAACACGCTTACTCGATCAGATAGATTCAGCTTAGGCCGAGTCCGTCAGGGTCTCTAAAGGCCTCTTGGTACCTTAGGTATGGGGTTCCTCTAAATATTTTCCTGGCCTGATGCAGCTAGCTGTGTTAGCAGTATTGCGTGGTATTGATTGTCTTCAGCAGTGAGAAAGGAGTGCAGCTATATGAGTACCTTGCAGTGCTTGAAGCTGGCAGTATTCGGATCTCAGCTTAGCAGTTACAGTATGAAGGAGGTAGTAAGGTGTCAGTTGCAAGGGTAGCTGTAGGGATAGGAGGTAATCTGGTTGGGACACTAAGTGGTACGACAGCCCTGCTGCTACGCAGCAGTCCTACGTTGCTGCTGTACTACGTCCTGGTCCTACTGCTTCGCAGTAGTGCTGACGCCCTGGTCCTGGTCCTGTCCTACTGCTTCGCAGTAGTGCTTACGCCCTGTACCGTTGGTACAGTACTAGCGTCCTAATCCTTTGGCTTTAGCACAGGTCCAACGGTACACATAAGAATGGTTATAAATACATAAAAGACGTAGTACTGCTGCAAAGCAGCAGGTAGAGATATTAAAGATTTGCAAATGTCCTTATGGGGAGCAACAGTAATTACAAGTCTAGCAAGTGCTTTACCAATTGTTGGTACTAGTATTGTACACTGGTTGTGGGGTGCTTTCTCTATCTGTAGATAATCCTACACTTAATATCTTTTATAGTTTCCATTACCTATTTCCTTTCCTATTAGCAGCATTAAGCCTAGTACACTTGGCTGCATTACATCAATATGGTTCTACAAATCCTTTGGGTATTCAAGCACAAACGGATTTAGTAGATTTTTATCCCTATTTCCATGTAAAAGATCTTGTTTAGACTTTGGCTTTGGCTGCACTTTAGGCTTTGTTGGTTGGTTTCTATCCAGAAGTACTAGGTCATCCAGACAATAATATTCCAGCTAACCCTTATAGTACACCTGCCCATATTGTACCCGAATGGTATTTCCTATGGGTTTATGCAATTTTGCGCAGTATTCCAAACAAATTAGCAGGGGTTGCATAGATTGGGTTGGTATTTTAGGTATTAGCTTGGTTACCTTATATGCACCGTCCTAATTGTCGTGGACCACAATTCCGTGCTTTACACCAAGGATTAGCTTGGGCATTGGTATAGGATTTCTGCTTATTGACTTATCTAGGTCACCAACCAGTTGAACCTCCATTTGTTACTCTTGGACAAGCAGCAACTGTTGCTTTCTTTGGGTTACTAGGTGCAATGTGTGTATAGGCTTACGCTGATGGTTGGCTTGCAGGAGCATATCGTACAAATATGTCCAAAAAAATATGTCAAAGATTAGCAAGAGTACTTGTCTAATCTGCATGATTTGTATAAGGGAAGAGTAGGGCGAAGCAGAGGTGGCCACCTGGAAAGGCAGAAAGATGGGAACACCCAGAAGAGAAGAAGACCTGAGGTGGACCAGGTCTGAAAACTTCTGAGTGAACCTCTCTTTAAAATCGCCGTCGGCAAGGACGAACATGTAACCAGTTCGTACCTGACGTATTAGTTCGTATGGACGAACATGACGAGCGGTGACAGCGCTCTCACCCGTGGAGGAACGGAAAAACAAGTAAGAGAGCGATACAAGTAGCGTGCTCAACGCTGCACCTGTGCCAGTTTGGGCCCAGCCGGTAGGCAGGGACTTTCTGTGGGTATTCTTAAGTGTTGCTGCATATTTTAAGCAACATGCCTAAGCCTAAGCGCAAGGGCGTTGAGGCCATTGGCCTGAAGCTAACTCAGGCAAAAGAAAAGAGGCTCAAGAGTCTTCTGAAGAGCGATAACCTGTCTGAGGCCGAGCTCCAGGAGGCGCAAGAGCTGATGTTGGCGAAACTGGGCCAACAGCGTGACGACAAAGGGAAAGGCAAGTATGGCTCTGGTCGTACATTCCCTGCGAACTGTCGGCTCGAGCCTATTGCTCATACTCACCTAGAAAGTACAGATGCCTACCGCCTGTTCGCTTATTCACGTTGAAATATAGATAAGTTTACCTGTCTATGCCAGTGCGGCAGCATGTAGCGAGGCCATATACAGCCGCTTGAATAGTTGCAGCAGCGACTGGCTCGTTACTACAGGCTCGCTTTCTATTCATATCCAGCAGCATGTTAGGAGAGCCTTATCTATGATCTTGCATTCACGGCAGTGACCGCAGCAGTGACTTAGAGTGACCGGCTCTCCTAGGCTTATCAGCACATGCTTGCTTATCTAGGCTATAAGCCTGGCGATACTATTACTTTTACGCCCACGCCACTAGTGTGCATGCCATTTTTCTCACTATACCTGACAGACTGGCTTGTACCCCTTCTGCATGCAGATGACCCCGCCAAAGGTGATCCTGAGCAGATGGAGCTCGACGCCTTAGGCAATGCAGCTGCAGCAGACAAGTCCGGCAACCCTCCCAACAACGACGACAACGAACCCAAGGGTCCTCCAGTCGGTGAACTGCTCGACCTCACCAAAGAGCCTAGCAAACGCTTGCAGCTCCTGAGATTGCTGGAACAGCAAGCTCTGGGCAAGCAGGAGCTCTCTGAGGCCGAGCAGCTAAAGCTCACCGCTCTCCTGGCTGACGCGCCGCTGCTGCAGACTGAGGGCGTTGGCCCTGAGGATGCTAAGCAGCGCGAGCTAGCCAAGGAGCTACTGGAGAGCATGGCCACCTATGACCCCCTGCACGCTGTGCTGGATGACAAGCGTGCTAAGTTCATCCGCATGAAGCGTGATCTGCAGGAGCAGACCGATGGCAAGTGGAACCCCCAGACCTCCCCCAGCAAGTGCCTTGACAATCTGGCGAAGCGCATCCCTGCACTGGACGAGGGTATCTCCCTTGACACCATGCATGGTGTGTTCACAGGGGTTGACAACGCCATCACCACCCACATACAGGCACTGCCTAGTGCTTCGGGCCTGCAGCAACTCCAGGAGCTGCTGTTGAACAGCAAGAACAAGAAGCTGCGGAAGGATCTGGCTGAGATCCGGAATGTCGTGAGCGGTCAGCTGAAAAAGCTGCACTCACGGGCAGCTGAGTGCAACGCAGCAGGAGACACCAGAGCTGCCGGTCAGTGCTTGGCGGCCTACACCCAGCTGTACCTCGTGTACAAGCAGCAGTTCCTGCCGCTAGTACAGAGCTTGGGTGTGAAGGGCGCTGCTGACCTGGTGCTGCAGGTGGGCAGTCTGCTGTCTGACATCACTCCTGAGACTTGGCAGCAGCTGTCCAGCATGGCCAGTGGTGGCGAGTATGCTGCTATCCTGGCACAGCTGGGCCCCGGCTTGCCGGAAGTTAAGCCCAAGTCTCAGGTTGCTCTGCCCAAGAGCAAGAAGCGTAAGCCTGCTGGCAAGAGCTCTGCTAAGAGCTCTGAGTCTGGCAGCGGCAGCAGCAGCAGCAGTGGTGGTGATGAGACTCCTGACCCCAAACCCTCCAAGAAGGCTAAAGGTGCCCCTGTGCTCAACAAGGACACCCAGGAGACCTTCCAGGCTGTGGCTAGGACCTTAGGTGCGGCCATTGGGCAGGGCATCCAGCGGTCCCTGTCCGGGGGCTTTGGTGGCCGTGGTGGGGGTGGTAGGCACTTTGGCAAGGGTGGTCGTGGTGGTGGCAGGTCACCCAGGGGCAAGGGTGACCGTGGTGGGAAGCCTTAGTCTGTTAGTATGCCTGTTAGCAGCTGGCTGTCTAAGTTATTGCTAGCCTGGTAGTGTGAGGAGTGGTGATGTTTGGTGTGCTTTATATGGGCTGGATGCATTAGGAGTTGTGAGGCTAATGGCCTGGCGGCTTGGATTTTCTACTGTGGAGATACTGATGCATCAGTTTGCTATGGCATGGACTGACCTGGGTGAGCTTCCTCCTTGCTAATTCCTGGGCTACCCATTATTTGCAGGTCAGTACAAGGGTGAACTGTTAGAGACCCAGGGAAATACCTTAGAATGGGAGGATGCATGTTCGGATGGCACATGGGCCTTTGCACAGGGTGAAACATGGGTGGAAACTATTGAACGTGCTACTGAGATCTGTATGCATGGTCCAGAGTGGATTGGACCAAATGGCATGGTACTAAACCCTGAGCGGTTTAAGTTCTGGAATGAAGTGCCCGCTGGTGCCTTGGCTCCTATTATTGGACATGGAAAGATCACAAAGCACCAAAGCCTTCTGTGATGCCTAATCACAGGTCTGCTATGATTCATGCGAAACAATTAGGCCAGCAGTTGGATGAGGCTGAGCGAATGGGGATGGTTGAGCGCTATGATCCCGCGTGTCACGGTTCCAGGCAGGAATTTGCTTGCAATGTGATTCCGTTAGGTGCCAGGGTTAAGCCTTCTGGCGCAATCAGAATGCTGGTAGACCCTAGCTTACCAGGGATTAATGAAGCCATGGTGGAGCTACCATGCACTCTCCCCACAGCCGAACAGATATTCCGACTAGTTAAACCCACCTCTGTGCTCGGCAAGCGCGATCTGCTTAACGGGTTCTTTCATTGCACCTTATCCGTGCAAGCACGGCGCTACATGGGATACACTCATCCAGTCACTGGTGCTCTGTATCGCTGGGTAGTGCTGCCGCAAGGCACTAAGCAAAGCCCAGCGATATTCTGCGCGGTCAGCGAAGCAGCCTGTAGAATATTTAACAGGCGACTAGGCACTGAGTCTGTGAACGCCATTATTGTGGTCTATGTCGATGATTTCATAATCATCGCTGACAGCCACGAGGACATGCGCAAAGCATTCGCTATCATGGACGAAGAGGCTGCCCTTCTCGGCTTGCAATGGAACCCTAAGAAAGATGTAGGCCGCGATAACCCTGTCACTGAAATGGAAGTGCTAGGGATTATAATCGACGCTCCAAACCAGATGCTGAAGCTCCCTGAGGAAAAGAGAGCCCGCTACCTCCAGGAAGTGCAAAACTTCATGGACACATACCGCAGCAAGGAGACAGCACCCGTGAAAGCTGTGGAAAGCCTCGCGGGTAAGCTCCTGTTCGCCTGCAGAGTATGTCGCTGGGGATACCTGTTCACGCAGGAAATACTGGACCAAGTATACCCCGGCCTGCACGGACGGAGCTGCAAAGCCTCACAAGTGCAGCTCACTGATGGACTCTGGTACGACCTACAGTTCTGGGTGGACACATTGCAAACGGTTGATAACCCGTGGTCAGGCATCAGGAAACACATGGTGGGGACTAAAGAGGTGGACATCGACCCTAGTCGGTTTGACCTCGAAGTCTTCACAGATGCCAGCAAGACGTACGGCGTAGGAGGCATCCTAGGACACGACGTATACTCCCGCAAATGGGACCGAAATGTGTCCGAAGAGCACATTGGCGCCTTGGAACTGGAGGCACTGCTCAAGTGTCTCCAGCACTGGCGTGAAGACCTCGCACAGCTAAAAGTGATCGCAAGGATGGACAACATCCAGGCAGTCTCTGCAATCAACAAAGGAGCATCTCGCAAGCTACCACTGAGAGCAACCCTGCTTAGCATCGCCCGACTGGGCATGGAATATGGGTTCGAAGTGAAAGCTGTGTACATTAAGGGGGAACTTAATCCAGCAGATGCTCCGTCCAGAGGCAAGCAGAAAACGACTCGACAGGATTGGACTTTCATGCACTTTGAACAATTCAATAGCCCACCTGCAGAGGTTGACTGCTGCGCTGCAGTCTCGGGCTATAACGTTCAGCCAGGTTGCACAACCTGGTACTCCGCAGCAGATCCTGTACAAAACCACGTGAAGGATCTGGTGGGGAAAGTCCTCTGGGCTAACGCCCCTTTTGCAGAACTCGACACCATCCTGGACACCATCGTAGCAGCATGGCGCATTGACCCAATAAACACTGTCGCCACGATAGTAGTCCCGGAATGGACTACAGCACGCTGGTATAGGAAGTACATCAGGCGCAAACGCCCGTTGTTCAAACTACTCCAGCGGTACGAATCTGGCTCAAAAGTGTTTAGGTGGAAGAACTCATCCTGCCCTGCCAACCCGATCAGGTTTCCCATTCTTGTACTGAGGCTAGGCCACCGCAAAGCATAACCCGCTGATGCTGCATGCGTGCCTAGCAGGTTCATTACCGGTACACAATTCCGTCTCTCTGTCAAGCGTGCTGTCAGACTAACCACCATCGTAAGCTAACATGTGAAGACTGTGGCAGACAGTGGCATCCTACATGCTTGGGGCTGGGCAAACACTCCAAACCGGCAGGTTTGTTTGTGTGTGCAGACTGCATCAAGTTCGCAGCTCAAATCCCCTCGCACGCCAGCGAAGACGTCACAGATGCAGCACACATGCTAGTGTACCTCGACGCACAGAGGATTCGCGAATCCTCCCAAAATACATACGCATCGAGCCTGCACAGGTTCGTACAGTGGGCCACACAAAAGGCTAAAAAGCCTATGGCACAGGTCCTACCCCCTGGAAAAAAGGGGGCAGTTGACCTTCAATTGGTACGACTCTTCATGGCCTGGGCCTCAGGCAGATATAAAGTCGGTACCATTGAGTCCACTCTTTCAGCAATTAAGGATTGGCACAAGTCCAAAGGAGCTGATTACTCTCACCTGTGCACAGACACAATCAAGAATCTGCTAAATGCCATAAAGATACAGCAAGGACCAGAGGGCATACCCAAAGGCAAAGTCGGTTTGACCAAGCCCATACTGCGCCTCTTGGTCAAGTATCTAGCAGTTAAACGGAAAGGAGCAGATCAACACACACAATGGCTACACCTGCGAGACCTCACTTGGATCCTCCTCGGCTTCTATGGCATGCTCCAGCGCTCGGAGATCATTGCTTTGAAAATGGAGGACATCAAAGTGGGAGGTGAAGGTGAAGGCAAATTTGTGGAGCTGCACATACGCAAATCAAAGACAGATCAACGAGGACAGGGGGCACAGGTTACCATTACGGGAACCACGACCGACGGCATCCGCATTGCGGATTATGTACAAGCTTGGCTGAGCTTTAGAAAGACTGCCAAAGCTCAATCCTCCGACCCTGTATTTACGGCCTGGGACTTAGACGCTCGGCGTCTATCATCCTCCCCTATAAAAACAGGACAAGCTCTAGCAGAAAGGTTGAAACTACACCTTACTGCATTAGTCCAACGCTACCCGGACATCTCTGTCAACCCGAAAGCATATGGCATGCACAGCCTTAGACGGGGGGGTGTCATGGCTGCATGGCAGGCTGGGGTGACAGTAGAAAGAATCAAAGCTCATGGCAGATGGCAGTCAGATGCCGTCCGGGCATACATGCACACGAGAAGAAACATGCGGCTACAGGTCACACAATGTATGTGACTCCCCACTGTGGAATGTCAGTGGCCACTGCCTGGTGGCTGTAAAGGCACCGGCCACATTGTGGCGTGGGCGTCTCCCCCCTTGGGGGCTCATTATTGAGGGGTTAATTTTAATCTCATTTTTGGTGCCAGTGACACCCAGCCAGGGTTATGGCTGGCCTAGAATAGGCATCCTGGCTAAACCCTAGCCTGCTGTACAGCAGGATTAGGGTTTAGTCAAACACAGCCAGCCCTGTCAAGGGTTGACCAAACTTAGGTTGCAGGTAGAACCTTGACCCAGGGCGGTGACTCTGGCTGGGTGGCACTGGCATCCTAGCAAATCCTTAAATCCAGACTATGATGAAAGGGGTCCCCACTCCTATAGGCACTCTCCAACAGGAGAGGTACTACTTGCCTAGGGTGTCCACCATCTGAGCCTTATCTTTTCCCTTTATATACAAATGTCAAAGATTAGCAAGAGTACTTGTCTAATCTGCATGATTTGTATAAGGGAAGAGTAGGGCGAAGCAGAGGTGGCCACCTGGAAAGGCAGAAAGATGGGAACACCCAGAAGAGAAGAAGACCTGAGGTGGACCAGGTCTGAAAACTTCTGAGTGAACCTCTCTTTAAAATCGCCGTCGGCAAGGACGAACATGTAACCAGTTCGTACCTGACGTATTAGTTCGTATGGACGAACATGACGAGCGGTGACAGCGCTGTCACCCGTGGAGGAACGGAAAAACAAGTAAGAGAGCGATACAAGTAGCGTGCTCAACGCTGCACCTGTGCCAGTTTGGGCCCAGCCGGTAGGCAGGGACTTTCTGTGGGTATTCTTAAGTGTTGCTGCATATTTTAAGCACCCACCCACCCATCCCTCAGGGGTTAATTTTAATCTCATTTTTGGTGCCAGTGACACCCAGCCAGGGTTATGGCTGGCCTAGAATAGGCATCCTGGCTAAACCCTAGCCTGCTGTACAGCAGGATTAGGGTTTAGTCAAACACAGCCAGCCCTGTCAAGGGTTGACCAAACTTAGGTTGCAGGTAGAACCTTGACCCAGGGCGGTGACTCTGGCTGGGTGGCACTGGCATCCTAGCAAATCCTTAAATCCAGGCTATGATGAAAGGGGTCCCCACTCCTATAGGCACTCTCCAACAGGAGAGGTACTACTTGCCTAGGGTGTCCACCATCTGAGCCTTATCTTTTCCCTTTATATACAAGTAGCATAATGTATAATATCAAGTAATTTTGACTTGATAAAGTACTGCTGCAAAGCAGTAGGACGCAGTACTAATCCGAAGGATTAGGGCTTTAGCACTGATTCGAAGAATCAGGACGAAGTACTGGTCCGTAGGGCGCAAGCACTGGTCCGCAGGACCAGGACCAGGTCCGTAAATTCAGGGCAATATTGCAATTAGTACTGATCATGGTAAGGCCTGATCAGTAGAACCTAGGGATTAAAGTTCAGTCAGCAAGCCATGTGCTCAGTTTGCAGGCTAGCAGTGTGACTGCTACCAAAGCCCACCCTGCCAGCAAGCACCAAAGCCTGTAGATGAGTTGGATTCCGCAGGGGTTGGTGGTGCCGGTCAGGGAAAGGGAAGTAGAGGAGGGACTGGGGCAAGCACACTGTGTGCGGCTAGGGCAGCATCCTATATCAGGGTTGGCACGCTGAAACTTGGTATGAAGAGCCTTCATAGCTACAGACATCTGGACAAGAAGCTAGTTTATACGGGGGCTTCATATTGTGGTGACCCAACCCTATGCTTGCCTCTTACAGAACATTAAAAGGGGTTATGCATTACTCAACACATCAGCTTCTTTGTGGGCTAGCCAGCTGATGACCATGTGTCTTTCTGTGCATTGACTGATCAAAGGATGGCACCGTATGGCCTCTGTCCGCCTACTAATGTGTGTGTTTTTAGTTTGACTTTTGGCATATTGAGTGGCGCTGCGTGTTTGGCCGCTTCTGGGCTGAACGCCCGCCGCCACTCTGTTGCCATATCAGTCAAACCACTTTAGTCTTGGTCAGGGGAGACACTTGGATCGCTTGTCTTCTGTCCAAGTATCATGGTGTTTGCCGTTAGTTTGACTCTGGTGATAGAGTGGCATTTGGCTCTCTGTCCTTCTGGCCTAAACGCCAGCCGCCACTCTGGTGCCATATTAGTCGAACCATTTGAGTCTTGATTAGGGGCGACACTTGGTATCATCTGTCCTCTTTCCAAGTATCCCCGTGTTTGACTTTAGCGGTCTGACTCTGGCAGATAGAGTGGCGTCTCGGTTGGCTTTATGTCCTTCTGGGCTGGATGCCAGCCGCCAATTTGGTGACATATCAGTGAAACCACTTTAGTCTTGGTTAAGCGGGGAGAAGCTTGGTATCAGGGGTCTTGTGAGGACCCTCCCCTTAAGTGGTGTATGGGAGATTGGATTACGTACTGATGGTCGTAGGTAGCCTGGAGGTTGATACACGGTAATCAAAGCAGGGGAGAGTGCGGCCGAGAAAGGCAGGCTCTCTCATGCAGTTGGCTGCAGCAAAGAAAAGCAGGGTGCAGGGAACAAAGCAAGGTGCAGCCACCGCCCGGAACCTATTTCTTTGGCACTGGCATTGGGGCAGCTGTTTTCCAAAGGACATGTCGCTATGTACACCCCCCCCCTCCTCCCCACGTCCCAATCTTGCTGTTCTTTGTGGTGACAGCTTGAGCTGCGGGGCCTAAGTCAATTTTTGGTATGGCACTATATCATGACATCGAATTGTGCAGCCCCCCCGCCCCTCCCCCAGTACAGAGCAGCTCTAGGTTTCTTTTCCGGCTGCCCTGGGCACCACTAGTAGGCCATCACTTGACTGTGACAATAAAGCAAGTTAGGCTGTGAATGGTCCACGCGGCTCTCTGGTTCTCTTACTGTCCCCTGGGTTGTATGGAAGGGGTCGTTATAGCCCAGCCTATGATGACCTGTTCACACAACTAGGAGAGGAGGCTAGTAGTAGTATTCGAAGTGCACAGCGGATTCATACACACTGATTATTCCATTATATAATTCAGTGCGAGTGCCTGCCTGACACATCACAGGGGCACTACCAGCTTCAGCTGCATCCCTGGCACTATCAAGCGTTCGCAGCAGTACCAGCTACATGCCCACAGCCCGAGCGCCGCGATATGCAGCCTCAGCAGCAGGGTCATGTCCCGTTACAGCCAGTGCAGTTACCCGGAGCAGCAGTCGAGCAGCCCCAGGAGATTATGCAACGCCAGCAGCAGACACCGTTCTCGCAGCAGCGCCCAGCATTGGACTCGGAGCCAGCAGGAGCAGTGGCAGCAGCAGCAGTACACCCAGCGCAAACAGATGCTCGGGAGCCTTCAGCACGGCCCCCGGACACCTATAAGCTGTGGACAGACAAATTAAAAGAATTAACCAACAGCTTAACCCACCTGCACCTGGATAAGCAGATTCTGGAGACGTGGCAGATATCAACTGCGCATCAGATTCAGATCAAGGGTTTTAGTGTTACAAACCAGCAGCCCGAAGGTTGCCACCTTACATCAGCAGAGCTAGCCGCAGCAGTTAGCAGCAAGCTCTCCGGGCAAATCAGGGATAAGGGCGCACATGATCGGCGCATCATGCACCCTCAGTCAGTGGAGGAGCTGTTCTGCAGTCTTACGGAGCTCCTCCCATCTAACCCCCATTTAGCCCGGTCCGAGCTCAAGGATACTCTCCATGACTACCCTAAGGTTTCGTGTGAAGAGCGCGCTGAACAGATCCGTAATGTGTTCAAGAAGAACAACTCTCAGCCGCCGCATGGTAAGACAGCAATCCTCGAGGTTGTAACCATGTACTTCCACACCACGGTGCAGTCCACGCTGCCCATCCTTTGCGACTTGACACCCAGTGGGGCTCAGCAGCCGGCTGCTGGTAGCACATCCGAGCAGGCTTACGCCTGGTCTACCTTCACCACCGACTGCACTCAGCATGATCGTTACCACCTCAAGCGGCACCGGCAGGATGCACAGAAAACTGCCTCACTAGAGCAGACCCTCCAGCAGCAGAATGCAGCACTGGCTCACCTCCAGCAGCAGGCGAAAGCAACAGGTGGGGGTGGTACTGGGGGACCTGGGAGGGGTGGTGGTGGTGGTTTGGGTGGTGGTGGTGGTTTGGGTAGGGGTTCAGGGCCTGGGAGGGGTGTTGGGGCTCCAGGGGGTCCTCCACGCAGCAGCAGTTCGGAGGGCGGTGACACTGGTCCTTCTGGTTTGTTACCTAGGGTTACTGAACGCCCTGATTATGCACAGTTACACAGCAGGGGTACAACAGGTAGGGACTCGACGGACCCTAGGGGACAGGGTAGGGGTAGGGGTAGGGATGCGGCAGGAGGTGCACCTCGGGGACCGCTATCCGATGGGGTACAGGAGCTCACAGTGCATAACAATGCAGCAGCAGCAGATGCAGATGAGCGCCTATCCCTTGGTGCCTTCCGGTTGGGTGGGTCAACAGAACCAACAGCCAATGCAGCCTCCACAGTCCCAGCAGCAGATCAGCTCTTAGCAGCAGCCTCTATGCTTGTGTTGCTGCAGCAGAAGCATGATATAGCCACTAAGGACCCCAAACAATCTGTCCTACTAGCAGCAGCAGACATCCCATCCTCCCCATCTGTGGCTGCTGCTCCCAGCTCTTCTCCCGCTGGTTGCAGCAGTAACAGTCCTAGCAGTAACAGTACCAGCAGTAGCAGTACAGCAGCTTTATCAGCAGCTGCTCACAGCAGTCAGCAGCAGCCTACTACCGTCGAGGTTGCAGCTACTGCCACTCGTGGCCGTCAACAGCAAGAGCAAGCAGCACCAGCTTCAGCTTCTGCCCAGCAGTCACCCAGCCATATCAAGCCACGGAGTGCCGAGAAAGCAGTCGGGGAGCCCCCTTTTACGGCGCCTCCTCCTCAGCCGCACCCGTTCGGCAACAAAATCATGAAGGCCCCAGTTCCCATGACTCTTGGCGATCTATTCGCCTTAGTCAGTGGTGATCTGGCCGAGACTCGTACAGCCATCCACGCATTGGCTCAGAGCCTTGCCAAGGAGACCGGTATCTCTTTGCCAAAGGCCACCTCAGCGGCTTGCGGTGACTTCCGTCCCGTCCAGCAGCACATGCAGGTTGCTGTCACCGGTAGTGCCGTCGCCAGCAGCAGCAGCAGCAGCAGTAGCAGTAGCAGTAGCAGCAAGTCCTATGCAGAGGCAGCTAACACAGCAACCTTCGAGAAGTTGCTGTGCAGCATGCCTATGTACGTAGCTTACATCAATGGAAAGCGCTTCAGTGTCAACGCTGATAGTGGGTGTGAGAGCAGCACCATCAGCAAGTCAGAGCTGGAGTGCAGATGGGACGATATGTTTGCTCCCGGTTCTAAGGTGCGGCTGATCGACCTAGCGGATCCTGTGGCAGTCAGCATGTATGCTGGTGGCCACACAGTGTATGCTACACAGGTGGTAGCTAATGTGCCACTTGACATCGGCATTGGCAGGTACTATGTAGACATGCTCGTGGTGCCGGATTGCGGGTACAAGCTCACCACTGGTTTGGACTTCATGGCTGCTTACTCAGCCACCATTAGCGTGCGTGGCAAAACAAACCATCCTGCGGGCCGCCGCCTCACTCTGGCTGCCCCCAAGGAGTGGTTACAGCCTGGCAAGAGCCCGGTGCCCCGCCCAGCCTGGGCTGCTAACCACTGGTACCCCAAGACCAGTGTGCAGCTCAACTACCAGGTGAAGAAGGTCCAGTGGAAGATCGACTCTTGGAGCACCCCAGGTCAGGTTTAAGCCATACATCCAAAGCTTCGCCCCAGCTTTCAGCTCATTTGTGTTTGTTTATATATGGTCAATTATCTTGCTCTCTTCTGTGAGCAATGGATGGGCAATGAGGTTCAGCCTGTCCCACTGTTCGATATCAAGCAGCGTTGCATTAGCTTCGAGGAGGAGTTTGCAGAGCTATTCCCAGTTTGTTATACGGAAGAGCAGCATCATGTTCCTGTTGCCTCAGGTTGTGTTGTGCATGTTGGGGCTGCCGCCCCCATGCCTGATGGCTTAGAGAGCATGTTACATTTGAAGAGGAGTGATTATAAGCATCTCACAGACGATCAGTTTGCATGTTTGCAAGCATTGCTACTGGAGTTTAGGGATGTCTTTGCCAGCAGTCCCGATGACATTGGTTGTGTGCCTGATGACCTGAAGGTTAGGCACTACATTGACATTGGTGATGCCAAGCCGGTTGCCCAGCGACCGTATAAGCTCAGTTACAAGGAGATGTTGTTTTTGAAGGAAGAAATTAAGAGGTTGTTAGAGCTTGGAGTTATTCGTCCGTCTTGCAGTCCCTGGATGTCACCCGTGGTCATTGTGAAAAAGCCACACAGTGATAAGCTCAGGTTGTGCATTGATTTTCGTGTGTTAAATTCTAAAACCTTGAACCCTGACCCCTATCAGCTGCCTGTTATTGAGCAAGTGCATGCTACTATGTCTGGGTGCAAATATTTCAGTGCTATGGACGTTGTGTCTGGGTATTGGCATGTGCGTGTGCATACACCAGAGCTTCTTGGGTTCAGTACGCCCATGGGCAACTTTGAGTGGGTTCGCATGCCGTTTGGTTTGGTTTCGGCGCCAGCAACTTTCCAGCGGTTGATGGATGAAATGCTGGCAGGTGTGCATGGTGCCAAGACATATATTGATGACATGTTTGCCTACACAAAGGCCTTTGATATGCATCTTGAGGTGTTGCGGGAAGTCTTCACCCGGTGCAGAAAATACAACATGAAGTTGAATCCGATCAAGTGCAAGTTTGGTGTGCTTAGCGTGAAGTGCTTGGGGCACATCATTTCTGCAGAGGGTATTACCCCAGTACATGATAGCGTACAAGATATTTTGGCTCTGCCGAGGCCATCTACAGCGAAGGAGTTGAAGAGTTTTCTGGGTTGTGTTGGGTGGTTTCGAAAGTATATCAAGTCTTTTGCGCACATGAGTGCACCACTTGAGAGGATGGCCTATGCAAAAATTAAAGGCCCTCTCTCGTGGACATCAGAGGCTATTTTTGCGTTCCAACAGCTCAAGCAGGCGTTAGTGTCTGCCCCTGTGCTTGCCTTACCTATTTGGGACCAGCCGTATGTTTTGACAACTGACTGGTCTAAGCAGGCTATTGGTGCTATGTTATCTCAGGTTGATCCTGATACTGAGGAGGAGCATCCTATTGCATACGCGTCTCGCTTGCTCAATGCAGCAGAACGTAATTATGCTCCTACTGAGGGAGAATGTTTGGCCCTTGTATGGGCAGTTGAGAAGTTCCGTTACTATTTGCATGGACACAAGTTCACAATAAATACCGATCACAAAGCTTTGGAGTGGCTCAACACTGCACGTTTCACGAACAGCAAGCTTGAGCGCTGGGCTCTGAAGCTGCAGGAGTTTGATTTCACAGTCCAGTATATCAAAGGAGAAACCAATGTGGTGGCAGATTATTTGTCTAGGGCATGTGGTGCAGCATTTTGTGCAGAGGTGATTCAGAATGGCATGGCGGTGTGTTGTGGTGGACATGGTGTAGCATCTAGTGGCAGTGATCCTGTGGTTTTAGGTGGTATGTGGCCGGGTGCAGCTGCTAAGCAGTCTGAGCTTGACGCCGTTGGGTGTGATATCTGCCAGGATCCAGGTGGTTTTGATAACATGGCCATCTGCTCTGGGTGCAATCGTTGTTTTCACCTTCGGTGTATTATGCCCCCTCTTAGCACGGTGCGAAGTGGAGAGTGGTATTGTCCTGGCTGTGACCCTTTGTTCAGCAACCAGCTGGGCGAACTATGTGATCCTCGCTCGCCCCTGGTCTATGCTGTGGGTGATCCCTATTTGAATGAGTATTTGCTTGCATATGTTCGCAATGAGTGTGCTGAAGTTGTGTTGGAGGCATTACCTGCTAGGGAAGCAGCTCATGTGCGGAAAGCCGCTGGTGCATTCAAAGTGCATCCTTCTATTGAAAATTGGATGTTGGTGTGTAAAAGCATTCGAGGTCAAGGGTATCGGTGGCTTACGTGTCCCCCTGTGTCTTATCAGTGGGACCTTATTGCTGGGGTTCATGATGCATTGGGTCATGCGGGGGTGGAGCAGGTGCTTGCATATATGCATCAGTTCTATCACTGGCGTGGTATTAAGGCAGATATTGCTCGGTTTATCAAGCAGTGTGATGCTTGCCAGAGGTGCAAGCTTGTTATGCCTCCTTTGCCTGAGCTACAAGAGCCTGTCATGCATGGACCTTTTGATCATGTGCATATTGATTTGTGTGGGCCTTTTCCTACCCCCTTGGTGGATGTTCACGGGCAGATTACCTGGCCCAAAAACCCCCCTAAGGCATGGGTTGTGCTTATGGTGGATTACTTTACGAAGGCGGCAGAGTTTGCTGTGGTCTACACCAAAGAACCAGCAGCTGTTGCAAGGGCTTTCTACTACTCTTGGGTGTGCAGATTCTTTGTGCCTGCTTTTGTTACGAGTGATAATGGGACTGAGTTTAACAATGAGTTTGTGCATCTTTTGAAGCGTTTAGGTGTTAAGCATATTCACACTTCTGTTGCTCATCCTGCTGCCAATGGAGCAGTTGAGCGGTTGGTGAAGCAATTCAAGTCCATGTTGCAGAGGCACATCAATGCCCATCCGCAGCATTGGCTTCAAAGTGTACCTGTGATGCGCATGCAGTATATGGCTCGGCTTCATGCAGCTTTGGGTATGAGCCCGCATGAGATGCTGTATGGGCGCAAGCCACGTCTGGCTCTGCCTCTCAGCTCACCTTTTGTGCTGCAGGCAGCAGCTGTTGGAGTCAGTGTGTTCCCTGATGTAGATCCTGTCACTGCTCATGCACATGTTCAGCACATGCAGCAGCTGATGGCAGAGTTTGATAAGAATGTGTTGGGTTTGATCAAGCGCCAGTTTGCACGTAATGCAGCTGCCTGGTCTAAGAACCGCTGCCTGGTTGAGGGCCGCCTTGCTCACAATCAGTTGCAGGTTGGTGATCTGGTGTTAGAAATAATTGAAAATGCGCCTACTTTGGAGGAGTGTGCCAATGGGCCTTTTCGTGTTTTGGGCTTCCAGAAGGATGGTGCTATTGCTGTGCTTCGCACTGGTGAGACTGCGTTCAAGCCTGCGCGTGAATTTACACGGCATGTGAGCAAGTTAGCTCGCTTCTTTGATAAGTATTCCGTCTAGAGACTTTGCATGTGGTGGCTGGTATGTTTGCATATGCATTGATTCTGGACCAGTCAGCTTGTGGCAACCTATGCTTGCTACATATGTAGTGCGCCTGTTGTGCCTAGGCTGCGTCGTGGGTGAGCAGGGTCACTAGGTGGTTGCGGAGCCGGCAGTTAGCTTCTACCGCCTGTCTCTTGCCTTCCGCTGTGCTTGTGTGCCCCTGCATTGTGGCATAATAGCCCTACGCTAGCCTTGGCACGTTGGTGGAGTGCATTTGGCGTGTTCAGACAGACGTACAGGTTGCCACTTGCTTACACATTCTATAGCTTCATAGTGCCTGTGGCAGTGTGTGTTCATTGTGCAGACGCTGTGTCTTGCTGGCCTCTGGTCATAACTGTCAGTTGTTTTATATTTTTCCCTATGGGTTTTGTGTTTCTACTGAGCAGCTTCCCTATATACATGTGACTATTGTGGACTAGTATGGTGATTCCTGCTAGCCGTCTTAGACATCTTAGACATCTTTTGGCTCTGCTTTGTGCATCCAGGAGTCCAGCTAATACTCCTTTGTTCCATGTCCCCATGATTATGCAGTTTTTCCATGCAGCCTTGGTTGGTCTTTATCCCCCCCATGCTCCATAGGTGGTGTGATTCTAGGGTTTAGCATGTGCACTGGTCCCTCCTGCAGGTTCTTTTTGTCCTGTTGTGCTGGGACCAGGCTGTAGTGACCTGAATTGTTTAGCATGTAGCGTGTGCTACAGCCTTGCCTTTGTTGGTGTTGAGATCCTATTGCATGGCATCTCGGCCTCTGTCTCTTTTGGAGGGGGGAGAGCCCAGTGCATGCACCCAAACAAGCTACAAGCCAGAGTCCTTGATGCTTGAGGTAGTCAGGGATGATGTGTGCTTGTGGTGAAGCCGTGCCAATGTAGGCACGCGCTTTGAGCGTTGTTAACCTATGCTTGCTACAGGCTTGCTAGGCGATTAGGGATGGATTAGGGTTAGGGCTCTCTCTGTCTCCCTGAAATGGGGTTATGTTCAGTTATTTAAGCATCTCACTCTATCTGTCTCTCTCAGTCTCTCTCTGGGAGAGAAACTACAACCAAAGGCCCAGATGGCACCGCTTCTCAACGTAATACAGCCATCCGTTACCGCACAGGGACTCTCTTTAACCGAAAACTTGCACATCGTTATCGTCTAGCGCCTCATAGTCAGCCCCCTTCTCTCTGACTGAAAGGTAGCCTGTCAAGGGTTCTGTTTCAGGTTATAGGGCTCTCACACTCTCTCATTCTGTCTCCAGGCTTTGGGGAAGGGAAGCTTCACAGTGCATTTACAAGCATCAGGCGACTCCACCCGGGGTATGTAGTACGAGGTGTTTGGAAGTTGAAGGAACTGGCAGTACTGGTAGGGGCAAGCTTTATAGGCAGAGAGGGAGAGAGAGAGAGATCTACGCGAGGAGACCGTGTATTGTTCTCCAGCGTGGGATTGTGGGAAGGGTTCCTTGGTGTAAAGATTACACGGATCCCTTACCATTTTGTAGGATGTGATCCTATGGTAGGTGGGCTTCCGCCCACCTACCTGTGTTAGCTTGCTGCTCGGCGTGAGTATCTTGGTGCTTTCTTGCACTCTTGTGGCCTCTTGGCTCTGTAGATAACGTGTAAGGCCCGCACGGCCTCTAGGTTTAGGTCGACTAAGCATTGGTTTAGGCTGGAGTCACGCACTCCTAGCTCTCGGAGGAACGATGCTGTTCTATCATAAATGGTTCCTGGTACTCCCACTAGTATGGGCATGTAGTGAATTTTAGCGTTGGGTATCACTATCTTTATGCTGTCAATCAGTTGTTGATGTTGGGCCTCTGCTCTGTTCTGCGTAGCATCTGGTTCGGTGTCCCTGCACATCTTGACCTCGACTATCCAGAACTCTGCGGGTAGCTCTCCGCGTGCCGGCTTATACAGCAGCCCATCCGGGTGCTTGTTTACGTTTCCTTGGGAGGCTTCTATGGCATCCTTTAGTCCTGCCGGTAGTTTGCGCCATGGTAGGCATCTGGGACGGTATTCTAGGTGTGATGGCCTCCATCTTCTTGTCCGCACAGTGTGCATCTGCTATCCGGAGCGTAGCCACATCTATAGGCTCGCTCCCTTGTCCACATCACTCCGTATCTGTAGGCCAGGGCTATCTTTCTCTCTTGGTACGTTATCTTTCTTGAGGTCATGAAAGCGTTGCTCGGGGTTCCCATGCATCGCTCCTGAATGTTTGCCATGCTTTTGAAGTAGATTGTGTCACATTTGGCCATTTCAAGCTTGCAGTGTTTGTGACATGTAAGCTTTAAGCAGTCTTTGAGGTCACCCAGGGCGCCGTATCTTGCAACCTGTACTCGGTCTCACGTGGATTTTGTATGGCCGGTACTTTGCTCCCCTGTCGTTGCTGGGGGCAGCTACTTCATGTCAGATCTCTTCTGGTATGTGCCCCTTAGCGACACCTACTGCAATCTTGTCTGCCTTCTCATTGTCCATCAAGCATGAGTGCCCTTTCACTTTGTGCAGTTTCGTTGCTGTTCTCAATCATCCGAGCAGCTTCCTCGAGCAGTGAGCTGTGTTGGTGGTCCGTTTGGTCTTGCGGACGGCGCAGCTGCTTCCTGATCTGGAACATGGAGGTGAGGCTGTCCGTTGCAATGTTGCAAGCTTTCCGTTTAATTGCCTCCATTATACCAATGAGCTCTGCTCTGTTGATGGTGTTGTGCATTGATTGTGGGCCACATGGCAGTATAGGTATTTCAATGTCGTTCTCCAAGCTACAGCTTGCTGGCATGTAGACAGCAGCACCTAAGCCTGGTGATCCTATTGGCCATTCTCCGCCTGGCTGTCTGCAGCTGCCGTCTGTGTAGGCAAAGTCAGTCCAGTTGTGCCTCAGAGGGGGTGGGTTGGCATGCATGTTTGCAAATGCTGCTTCTAGGTTGTTGAGGGTGTCAGGATGGCTATTGACCATAGAGGGAGGGTCTGATCTAGCAGCACTGTCGTGCCTTCTCTTCTTGTAGTCCTCCCTTTTAGGATATCCTAGTGTGTGCAAGTGTGCGCTATTGCTGTCTGGGTCATCCGTTGTTGCTGTGTGGGAGTGGCTAGTTGTCCATGAGTGGGGGACCAAGGTTCTGATATCCCTAATTTCTGAGCCATTTGGGAGTGTTGAGTTTATTGCCTCATGCAGTGTGTCATATACATTGTCCATGTACGATGCGTCCCAGTAGGGGAAATGTTGGGCAAACCCAGCCTCGTTGCCGGTGACAATGAGATTGACATCCCATCTAGGGCTGCCGGCGTATGTTTTCCCTTGCTCCCATGTCGTGGGTTTTTGGAATCGAAAATGCCGACGCGGCAGCTGCAGCATGTGCTTGCAGTTTTCAGGGTACACCTTGAGCCACTGGAGGTAAGCCGTCCTGTTGGTGTCAGACCATGCAGGGAGGATGTGAACCCCAAATACTGGTTTGTCTGTGTAGCGTGCAGCAGCAATAGCTGTTCCATTGTCTTGGTTAAGGTCCTCATCTTCATACTCAGGGTTGTACACGCTGCTTCCGGTCCATTGGTATTTGTATGTGTCCCACTTGGCTCCAAATACTTGGTCCCTTTCGTGAACGCTCCAGTAATGTGCCATCCTGGGATTATAGTTGAGGGGACTTGCAAAACGCTCTTTGTCAATCTGCATGAGGTCTTAGGGTCTAAACCCTAAAACTAGGGCATGGTAGATCTCAGGAGGGGTGGCCCAATGATTCTTAACTTTGATGGTACCTGTCTTGTGGGAGCTGTTGCGGACCTGTGCCCCATCTTTTTACCTGCATATTAGTGCATATAGTTCCTCTGCAAAGCTGCCCACTTTCAGTTGCTGCATTAATCGGTTTTTGTGTTGAGTGCAGTGGAGGTACTGATGATACAGGGTTGCCGCCCTTGCGGTGGTGAGTGTAAACCTGCATCTGCCATCTGGTGTGTAAATGCATGCCAGGTTTTTGTACCAGTTCACCCCATCGATGCGCATTTCCAGTTCGCGGCTGTACACTTCATGTTTCCCGGTGGGATAGATGTCTGCATGAGGAGATTAATTGGGTTTGTCTCAATTGCAAATCTACTGCTCCATTCCTCCCCAAGGCGTATGTTATACCGTTGTGGATGGAGTGGGAAGTAGTCTCCTTGTTTCTGCATGGGTGTAAGCTGTTCTTGTTCCTGGGCTAGGGCGTTGTTCCTCCGGGGGGGATGTGCTTGTGCTATTGCCTCCTCGTGTGCCTGCTGGGCTCTGTTAGCTAGGTACTCTGCCACCATTTGAGCTAGGGCTGGGTTCCTTTCGCATAGGTCAGCCTTATATTCTGCCTGTGGTTGCCAATGGACCTGGTAGTGTTTGAGATCTACAGGAAGGGTCTCCATTGTGTATGCCTTTGCACGACATTCTTTGCAGGTCCAGTGAACGTAGTTCTTCTCTTCTGTCACGTTGTGCTCGCAGATTGAGATGCTCCCTGTTTCCTCCATTCCTGCCGGGGCTAGTTTGTGTGGATGCTCCCGGAGTGGGAGGCAGCCAATGTGGTACCGGCGGGTGCAAATATTGCAAGATATCAAATCATCATCCTCTTCTGGTTCCGTGATATGAGAATTGGGCCCGCAGCATTCTGTCACCGCTTTATAGGCAGATGTGTCGGTCTTAATTATTGACTGTCCGGTCTTAGCGACTGTGTCGTCTCAGGAGCTGGTTGGTGTGGACTGGGTGCGGTCAGGAACTGACACTTAGGACATATCATGTCTGGGCATTAAGTTTTATATAAAAATATGGTGCCGTTTGTCCTCTATCTCCCCGGGTAGCTCAGTTGGTTAGAGCACCGAATTTACATCCGTGAAGTCGCAGGTTCGATCCCTGCCCTGGGTACAAATCGTCAGATCTTCGAAGCGACCGCGATAGGATGTGGCTTTGGCGCAGTTGGTTAGCGCGCTGCCTTAGGATGGCAAGCTTCTTGCAGGCGTGGGTTCAATTCCCGTTGTCGGCAAGATTTGGCGCCTCATGCGAGGAATGGTGCGGATTCAAGTCCCGCTACCGTCGCTAGGTGGAAGGTCGTCTACTGGGTCCGATCCCCAGGCTCTTCCATTGAAAAACTAACGCACCTGACCGGAATTTCGAATGGTTTACATGGTACTGTGGTTTCATTCCACAGGCTCCCTTGAGAAAGGAGAGGTGCGGCCCGGCCTTGAATCCCGGGAAAAGGAAAAAAGAGAGCTCCCTCTGGGAGGGAAAAGGATCCTAGTAGAAGGATCATGGGTTAAAATGCAGCGTGGCTCAGTGTGCTGCACAACCAAAGTCACTAACCCTGGCCCAGGGTGGGCACATGGCTGTGGGAATCGGGTGGAATGCCCCCACGCCATAGGTAACTGCTAGCGCTAGATGTTCTAGTCAAAGCTACAGTTCCCATAACCCCACGCGGGAGGACGAACTCACGACTCCTCCTTGCGTAGCTCTCTCTCTGTCCTTTATTTATCCGTCGATTACCATGCTTGAGTTTAGTTTGACTTTGGTTTATAGATTGGCAGCTTGATGTCCCCCCTTCTGGGCGGAACGGGAGCCGCCACTCTTATCAGTCGATCCACTAGTTTAGTCTTGGTGAGGGAGACGCTTCCTGCTAAGGGACCTTCCCCAAATATTATATATCATAGTTAGGGCCTTCCCCACAGATACTTTGCTCCCCAGGAGGGAGATTCATGCCCCGCTTTGCACATCTCTCTCCCTGTCTTAGGACCTTTCCCAAAAGTGGTGCATGGAGATTGAATTACTAACTGATGGTCGTAGGTAGCCAGGCATGTCCATGCGCATATGATGCTGCAGTTTGATCAGTAAACATTCAGGCCTGAATTCTAGTAGTGACTAGGGTTTAGGGTTTAGGCAGCAAGGCATGTTTCAGATGGGCTGCCTGCACACTGCTAGCCTGGAAACTAGGATGTGGCAAACATTGAGAGGATTGCATGGGCTAGACCCTGCTTGGCACCCCTCGTTACCTCAATCATATGTGACAATAGGCTGCGGAAGTGCTTAGCTATATGCTGAAGACAATACGCATTCTGTTCCACCTAGCTAGTGTTGTTGCTGCGGCCTGTGGCTGCTTAATGTGCGGGGCCTATGAGACTTGTGGTGATGACATGTCATGGAATGTAGAAAAAGTGATACGGGCCTTTGCATGGGCCTGCCTGGCTGGTGAGGTAGGTGGTCAGGGGTAAGGAGTTGTGGTCCTTATCCGTCCACCTTGGTTATATGGACAAAATAAAGTGTACTATCCCAAGACAGCAGAGGTTAGTGACTCATCACCGCTCTGCCGGTTGCTCTCAGATAGATAGACTTGTGAAAGGGTGGTAGATGAGCTCTATTGTTCTGTTACCATATGTGGCTCATCAGGCACATGGAGTGATGAAGGCACATGCTGTCCATGTGTGGGCAAGGTGCCAACCACCACTCCGTCTGTTGCCGCCTTTTTTGTCAGGCAGATGTGTGGGGGGGGGGGGTGAGGAGAAGCTTGGGCCTTCTCAGGACAGGCAGACTTGAGTGAATTGGTGTCGGAGCCGTTACTAGATGTATTGGGGCTGCTGGGTGGGCACAAGTAGCAAGGCATGATGCTGCAAGCACATTGGCTGCAAACAGTTGGAATGGTGCTCAAAGGATCGCGCTTTAGATGTAGCCCTTCTATCGATCCGTGACGTTCTCAAGTTGGATGCTCGAAATATGTAGTGCAGGATTTGGTAGTTATGTATTTCTGGGCTGGGTCCCAATCGCCACTCCGTTGCCATGATGGCAATCGGCACCCAGCCCAGAAAGAAAGAATGATTTGTATGTACAAAAACCTGAACAACGTTAGAAGGAGAAGCTGGGTACGGGAAGCCTTGTCAGGGTCTGTCCATCATCTAGTAGCATTGATGGTTAGCAGATGGAGCTTGATGGGCGTAGATAGCCATGGGCTCATAGATGCTGCAATCAGAAAAGTTGTATTAGAGCCTGGGCCAGCGACTATATGACGACGGAGCTTGGTTAGAAAGTCAGGGTTAGGGTTTCTGCAGCAAGGCATGTCTCAGAGGTGCTGCAAGCTGGGATATTGTCAGGATTCATCAGCATGGCTCATGAGAGGAGGGTGGTAGAGTCAGTCAATTTTTTCACTTTTGGTATATGGATGGAGTGGTTGGCTTGCTTGGGGCCTGCCCTCATAGGCTGGGAGCCAACCCCACTCTTACTGTACCAGTTATATGTAACGATGTTACATGGCGCTGAACCCTATCATGGGTTGGAAGTCCGAGATTGACCCTCAGTGGCAACGCCTTTTGCGTAGCCATGAATCGTAACAATGGTTTCAGGAGCTAGCCAGGACTTGAGCGCAGCAGGTTGGGAATCCGGCTTCGTCCCTGAAGGTCGTGGGTTCGATTCCCAGTCTAGGCGGCGGCTTGGCATACTGTACGTGACGTAAGTAGCGGACGGTGGCCCTGATTAGGGTGGGGAAGGTGGCGATCATCACTCGTTCCCATCTGATTGTTGGGTTCGCCCGTAACGGCTTACGGACTGGTTGGGGACATATGTAACGATGTTACATGGGGCTAAACCCTATCATGGGTAAGAGTCCGAGATGGACCCTTAGTAACAACGCCTTTTGCGTAGCCATAAATCGTCACATTGTACTAACATAGGTTGGAGGGGATGCTTAGCAGAATGAGCATCCAATTTCATTGTCCCTGCATACCTAGCTGGTGAGCCAGGTCGGTAAGGGTTATAATGTACCCTCCATCACACATCCATTGTGGGTCAATTAACAGAAGTATTTGAATGATCTTACGTCTGTTACTGAATTGACTTTAAAGGCATATGGCGTGTGGTCTGGGAGTCTCTCAAGCTCCTTGTCTGGGCTAGCCACTCCAACCACCACTCCGTTGCCACTTCTGTCAAATGAGCTAGTGAAGTGGTAGGTAGTAAGGGGAGAATGAGGTACGCACGGTACTGTGTACCAAAACTGGCCACTTGAAGAGATTGGCTTATCTTTTGACGTACACATCCAAATTGCATGGTCCAACATGCTATATTACCCTTTTCGACCATGGGGAATCCGAATATGTGGTCAGTTGCAGCGAGTCAGCCTCTTGTCTTTGGCCAATCGTGACAGTCCGTAGGAATATAGATCTCTGGCAGCCTGTGTGCCCTGGGCCCACCCACGCCTCAGGCGATTAACATAGTCTAAGGCAGCGACAGCCTTTAGTAAATTAGACCTAAGCTATCTACAGCCTGACAGCAGTTCGTCAGTGCCCAGCCGAGCTTAGAGTGTGAAGCCTACCCGTCCGAGTGAGCTAAGCATCTGACAGCGGTACATCGGTGCTCAGCCTAGAAGAAAGAAGAAGAGCTACGCCGAGCTGGTTGAGCTACTGCAGGGGGCAAGCACCACCGCTGCAGTCCCAGCCCGCGTAAGTTAAGGGAGAGGCAACTGAGGCTAGGGTGCCTAGCCTCGTGTCCCCTACCGTAAACTGTCCTGGCTGGCGTGGGTGGGCATCTCGCCCAACCACCTTTGTTATCTGCGTTTGCGCTTCCAGGGTGCTCTTTTGTCTTTGTTGCGTTCTTTCTTTTGCTTGGTCGTGTAGATCCAGTGCAGCAGCTTTGTGGTCTTGAGGTGTATGGCTTTGATTGTTGCCTTAAGGTCTTGTCCATTAACTCCAAGAGCCAGGAGCTTTGTGTTCAGGTCTTGGAAGATGCTGCCCGCTACTCCTATGACTAACGGAGTGTAGTGTAGAGTGGCCATTCTATCAGCCTCTCGTAGTGCGTCATATAGGCCCCTGTGTTGCTCTACAGCTTGCGCCAGTTTCCCGTCCTTGTCGGTGTCCCTGCAGAATTTGATCTCAACAATCCAGTACTCCGCAGATTGGCCATCTGCTGCGGGCCGGTAGAGGAATGCGTCTGGGATGCTTTGTCTCCGCATCAATTCTTTGACATGAGCCGGCATGCTGTCAGGGAGGGCCGTCTCTGGGATGCGGTGTGGCCGTGGCACCAGGCCTTCGTCACTGCAGTACGTGTCACTCCCCAGGTCCATCATGACGACAAATCCTCCTTTGCGGCCTCGCAGTATGGCCTTGAGAATCAATCGACCGATTGTATTGTGTCTGTGAGTGTACAGCCTGCTAAGCATTGTGCATCCGGATGCTGTGTGATGGCATCCATCTTCGTGCCCGCACAGCAGGCAGTTGCTGTTATCCGCGTGTTTAAACCAGTAAGCACGTTTTCTGTTGTATAAGGTGCCACTTCGGTACTTGAGGACCGTTTTGCGCACCCCATGTTTCAGGCTGGCGTCTGTCAGGAAGCGATTGCTCGCCTTCTCGTCTCTGTCCGCTGATGCCTTTGCCCAGGCCTCAAAGTAGATCGTCTTGCGGTTAGCATTGCCCAGCCGGCACCTCTTGTGGCTCACCTTCTTGAGGTCCGTCTTGAGGTCTTCAAGGGGGCGCTTGGTGGGCAGAGGTTGCGGCATATCCTCTGGAGTTAGGGGTGATGCAACGTCATTGAGAATGTATGTCTTGCCAGTAATGTCACTCCGGACTTCCCTCTCCGCATCCTCGCGGGTCATCCACCTACTGTGTTTTCCTTCCTTGCAGACAATCACGCCATTGGCTTCTTCTTGACCCTCCTCGGTGCCTTCTGTTGTGGTTGCGGCTGGCTCCAGTGCTTCAACTGGCCAGTATATTTGGGTCCTGGAGTTGCTTGGCGTGTCATAGTGGTGAGTTTCAGCAGCTGGAGAAGTACCTTTAGCGGCGGCTTTAGCTATCTCGTCAGCATGCTCGTTGCCTACCACACCCTGGTGGGCAGGTACTTTGTAAAGGTGAATGGGTTCGGAGCTACTCTGAATGCAAGCATCGATTGCTTTAATCAGGTCTTGGTGCTTATGCCCTTCTAATTCTTGTGGCCGAAGGAGTTGCTTTCGAATTTGGTGCATGGATGTCATGCTGTCCGTGGCAATATGATGTGAGCCTTCCTTAAGAGCAAACAATATGCCTACAAGCTCTGCCCTGTTGATCGTGTTTTCGTTGCCCTCTCCAAAGCTTCTGGGGTTGATGTAAAGCTTTCGTTCTTCTTTTGATTGTTGCTCAGGGATGTAGACTCCTGAGCCCAGGCCGGGACTGCCTTCTGGCCATGTGGTGTCTGGTGGCAAGCAACTCCCATCTGTGTAGGTGAAGACGGTCCAATCGTATTTCAGAGGTGGGGCAGGGGGTAGGGCTGCTTGCAGCGCACAGATTGCTTGCTCCCTAGTGAAATCTGAGCTTATGATAGGTGTTGTGCGTTCTTGCGGGGTCGTAAGGTCCCTTTTACGTTTTTTATATGCTTCCTCTCCAGGATACCCGAGTTTCTTCAGTTGCTGGTGCTCCATCTGTTTGTTACGAGTCTGGCAGTGTTGTTGTTGGAAATCTCGAATCTGGGAAATCTGTTTATCTTGAGAGAGTGTGCTGTTGATGGCCTCTTGTAGGTCATCTAGGAAGTTGTCCATGTATTCCTGGTTCCAGTGCTGGAAGTGCTTGGTAAATCCTGCTTGGTTGCCTGTTACAAGGATATTGACGTCCCACCGTGGGGCTTTGGCAAACCTGTCGCCCCTGTACCATTCTGTAGGCCGCTCTAAGCGGAAGTGTTGCCGCGGAATCTGCAGAACATGCCTGCAGTTGTCAGGATAGATTTCGAGCCACCTCATATAGGCGGTTTTGTTGCTGTCCGTCCAGGCCGGCATGATGTGGATTCCAAAGACTGGGTCTATTGTGTGCTGTGCCGCAGCAACTGCATTGGCGATGTTCTTGTTTAGGTCTTGATCTTCGTATTCTGGGTTATGTACGGCCGCCTCCGTCCATTGGTATTGATACGCATTCCACCTTGCGCCGAATAGCTGATCCCGCTTGTGAATGCTGTAGTAGTGAGCAAACTCAGGGCTATAATTTAATGGGCTTGCAAATCTCTCTTTTGAAGCCCCAGTGTGGTGCTGGATCACTCTGTATATTTCCTTTGGTGTCGCCCAGTGGTTGGCCAATTTTACTTTGCTTTGGGCCTTGTTGTCTATGATAGCGCCATCCTTGTACCGACACATAAGGGCATAGAGCTCCGTTGCAAAGCTACCAGCTTTCATTCTCTTGCTTAGCTTTGGTTTCAGTTCCTGAACCCGCTTATACTGTTGGTACAGTATGGCTGCTCTGTCAACCGTGATCGTAAAACGGCACTGACCGTCGGGGGTGTAAATGCATGCAAGTTCTTCCTCCACGTTTGTCTGGTTAATCCTCATGAGTATCTTTCGTACATAGACTTCATGCTTCCCTGTGGGTTCAATGTCGGTGTGCGGGTTGATAGCGTCTGTATGGACTTGGAGCTTGTTACGACAATCTTGCCCGATAGTGATGTTGTATCTCGTGCAGTGATGGGGGAAATAGTCGCCCTGTTGCTGCAGAGGGGGCAGCTTTTGCTGAGCTTGGCCCAGGCGGCTGTGTGCACAAGATTCTTGCTGATTCGGCAGTGCATCTTGGCCTTGGGTGCGGTTGCAGTTGTATGCTGCCCATGCATCCCCCCAGCCAGTGTTCTCCATGAGGGTATCCCTGTTTTCGGGGCTGTCCTCCCATGTGATCATCATGTGCGTGATTTCTTGTGGGACTGAGCTGCGAGTCCAGTTGTTATGTGTGCATTCATGACATTTCCAATCGTGAGCATGGTCACATGCATGTTTCGCTTGCCTTCTGAGCTCTGGTAACAAACAAGCTATGTGGTAGGACCTGGCTCAGCCTAGAAGTGGAGGCAGCAGTTGGCAGCCCTCGACACGTCGCAGCCCGGGGCCCGGCCAAAACCCTGGCAAGGGTACTCACAACCCGAGCACAACCCCAGTTCTGGCCCACCACAAAGCCCTCTCCAACCACACCACATTCCAGCGTCTACACCATGGCCTCTGGGTCCTTAAGGCGTGCATGTACTGGATATAATGACACAATGCACCAATGTTATAACAAACATGCGTGATGCACACAAACTACAGGACACACCAGGATATGCAGGAGGGGGCGGGGGCAGAGGAGAGGGGAGGGCAGGAGAGAGGGGGGGGGGGCAGGTGGGATGATCCAGGAAGCAGTGGACGGGGTTGGAGCATGCAAATGTGTGTGGAAAAGGAGCATGAGGACAGGACAATGAGGACAGGGTGGGAGCAGATGGTGCAGAGGAGTGGGGGAGCCAGGAGAGGGCGGGGGGGGCGGGGGGGGGGGGCTTATCACAAGATATCACAAGATGTATCATGGCCTCCCTTCGCAGTAGTTGACTCTCTTTGCAGGAGTCGGCTCTCAATGCAGGCCATTTGTCCATGTGGTTGTGTAACAAACTCCTCTAGCCTATCTGGCATAGCGGATGAGCTGTTTACACAACTTCATTGGTACTGCCAGGGTGCGCGGGGGGGGGGGGGGGGTAGGGTACAGCCCCCGCTACAGGCGAGCTCTGGTTCTTTCTTATAGGGCCACCCCTGCACGTATCATTAAGGAAACGCCCCTTGTTGGAAGAACTCCAGAAGTTCTTAATGATACGTGCAGCGGTAGCTCACTCATGTGTTGCCTTCCTCTTCTTCTTCTTCCTCTTGTACATGATTTGCATAATGTGACAACCGAAAGGAGAGGGTTGGGGCAGGGGGTCGAGATGAGTGTGGGGGACCAGGACAGGGCAGGGGGTGGGGGGGTGGGGCGCACAGGGACAGCAAGGGGGGGGGCAGGGGGGAGGAGCCAAAAAGCAGTGGATGGTATAGGAGAGGAAGAGAGGACGGCGCATTATGTTAAGTATGCATATCTGTGCGGTCTTTACTGTAAACACTCAAAGGGACAGGATAGGGATGGAGGGTGCGAATGGGTATGTAGGAAAGGCATGGGAGCCTTGTCATGTACAGTGATAGATGTGGTGTCACGAGGTCCCTTGGATAATGTTGAGTTTGTCAAAATGTAGGGTTTAACGTCTGCGCCATTGCCACTCCTTGCAAGGACATCATAGATAATGTTGTGTACGCATGAGCAATTAATCATGTTGATGACATTGTCGCGTTAAACTGTGTAGACCAATGCGCAAACTCTATGTGGCGTAGAGTTGCGGAAGTAGGCACATCTAGTAGTGAGGACCCAGATTGGTTCCAGGGTTGTGACTTCTGCAGTTGGAACACAGCCATGTTTGCCTTGGCAAATGCGTGATTGATTTGAGTGACGTAGTCTGGTCTTTCTGGACTAGGTGCCACTGGCCACTCACTTGCCAATTCTGTCACACACTACTGCTGTTATTACACGCCCCATAGAGACAACATCTTCGGCTGCGGTCGTGACCTAAGCAGCCGGGAGCTCAAAGAAAAGTGTATGGATAGGCCCCGAACCCCGCATTGGCCCTGAATCCCGCAATTTAGAGATCATTTGCTCGGGTGAATATTCTGCGCTTCTCACTTTAGTTTGCAAGCTCAATGCACGCTGCGCCCTCGGGGGGGCATGGGCGCGTATGAACGACAGCTATTTAAGGAGGAGCCATGCGGTCAAGGGCCAGCCAATGGTAGGTTTTAGGGTCTAGAGATAGGGTTTAGGGTTTAGTCCAGGCCCCAGGGTGGCCCAGGGTAGCACATACTACAGTGGGGAGAAAATGCCCTTTTCCTGCCCTGCCCTGTCCTCGTGTCCTTGCGTCTTGGCTGAGCAACAAACATTGAACATCATTGCTCATGAAAGGATGTACACGCTCTATTGATTTGTTACTGATTTGTGACATTGGTTGCCGTCGTTATGAAATGGTATACCCCCCCCCCCCCCCACCACTACCTACAGAGCAGCTCTAGGTCTTCATTTTACGCTGCCCTGAGCACTAGTAAGCCCGGTCGCTAGACTGTGACAGTAAGGCGAGCCTGTACTCTGAATGACCCATGCTCTGCGGTCTCTTACTGTCCCCTCTGCTCCATAGTTGTGTGCACGGGCTCACTATAGCCCAGCCAATGCCGAGCTGTTCACACAGCTAGTGGTGAGGCGGGGGGGGGGGGGGAGTAGCAATCAATGTACACTGCCGATTCATTGCGCTATCAATGATTGTTTGAGTAATTCATTAAGTTAGCCTATCATGCACACACTACTAGCTTCAGGAACACCCACGTTTGACTCATTTGGCAAATGTGTGGAGGTAGTACAGTTATCTGGTCTTTCTGAACTAGGTCTCAATCACCACACATTTTGCCAGTTGTGTCACATACTACTGTTGTTCATGAGAAGCCAGGTGGTAAAGGATTTAGCCTAGGGTAGGTGTTAGGGTTAGGGTTTAGGGTTTAGGCCAGCCCAGGGTAGCCCAGAGTAGCACATATAGGGGGGACAAGAGAGCACGTTCCTGCCCTGCCTTTCCTCATGTCACTTGCATCTCGGATGAGTAACAAGCATTGATAATGGTTGCTCATGAAAAAATGTACATCCTCTAATGGTTATTACTCTTTTGTGACGGCTCTAACATATGGAATGGCAATTGTCTCAGTTCCTTTTCCGTGAGTCCTAGGCATCGATCGCAGCTCTGTTGACAAAGGACACGTTGCTATGTACAACCCCCCCAAGCCCCCCATCACATTCCACCTCGCTGTTCTTTGTGATGACAGCTTGGGCTGCGGGGCCTATGGCACTTGTTGCTATGGCATATCAATCACGAAATGTGATAAAACCTCCCCCCCCCCCCCCCCGACACACACCATGTTCCACCTCGCTGTTCTTTGTGACAACATCTTGACCTGCGGGGCCTATGGCACTCTGCTATCGCATATTATGAATTGTTATAATACAGCCCCCCTCCCACCACCACCAGCTACAGAGCAGCTCTAGGTCGTCTAAGCCCTAAGCCCTAAGCCCTTAGCGCCATTGTTGCTCTATATAATCTGAGCGCATCTCTTCGTCAAAAGCTGAGCGGACTTGGTTGCGGAGGACAGTTTGAGCACTCGCAGGCCCCTTGTTCTCTTGAAACCCAGGATTACTGGGCAATCTGCTTAACATACAATCATTATAAGGATTTTAGGAAGCTCGGATCAACTTTCCGTTTCGCGATTGGTGCCCTACCTGTAAAGAAAGCAGATAGGTTGCAAAGTTGGAACATCTTGCAAACTGGCAAGCATATCTCCTTTCTGTACAGAGCGCCGTTCAAGCCCCTGAAAGTTGCGTTGGGTTACTCTTGATTAGTAGAATGATCGTCCTTGAATATATTTCCGAGACCGTCCGCGCAATGTCAGTTTTGATAGGATCTGCCTCACCCGTCAGATTTGACACCTTGGGGTCACCAAGACAAGCTCAGATATACGTACAGCATACACGACCTTGTGTGTGAAAGAGCAAGGAACCACGTTGATTGCGAGGGAAGGGACTGAAGGGGCGGGCAAGCCTGGGGGGTGGGGGGGGGGGGAGGATGGTGTGAAGGACCAGCTCAGTGTTTTCATGGGAGCATGGAGCGAGCTTTAGGAGAGCCCCTATTGTGCGAGCAGTAGATGTTTACATGTTTACATCTACGCACACACCATTTGTGGCGTACAATTAAGGAAGTAGGCCTACTTAGTGCGGACCACCTACCCCAGAGTATGACTCCACCAGTCCAACTCCTCAACCAAACAATCCACCTCCATCCCAACACCTCACATTTCGCACACTACACCATATCCGCCATAGAAGGGGTGGCCACGCCTGCCCTACCCTTCTCCAGTTGCTTCTGCCCTCCTAGCTCCCCTCCCACATCCCGCTCATCCCCCCCTTCCCTCCCTCCCTGTCGTACCCCCCCACCCAAAAATTGTGGCCTCCCCACTGGAGAGGCCCTGTTTCCAGGCTCATTGGCCGGTCCTTTGTATATCTTTTCCTGTCTTGCTTTCCAGGTCTCATGCAGAGCCTGGATTGCATGCCTTTGTAACTTGTGAGCTGTGCTGTGTAGATGTGTCCCTCTTACACCAAGAAGTTCCAGCTGTCGTATGGTGCATCCTTTGTATAACGCTCCTGCAACTCCCAATATGATGGATCTCCGTTCGATAGTTGCACTTGGATGTCTCTCTCTTAGCAGTTTGTGCAGCTCGCTGTGCTGCTTGAATGGGTCCCGCATTGTCTGACTTGGGTCTGTATCACGTGTGTACTTGATTTCTACCAGCATGACTACTGCAGGAGTTGTCCGCCATTGACCTTCTGGTGTCTTTCTAATTTGCCTCCTTCTGTATAGAATAATGTCTGGCCTACTGTTGCAGCCTTGGAATTCTTTTTGGGAGATCAAATCCCTAGGTATATGTTTTCTCGTTCTATGGAGTTCAGCCACTCCAGCACGTGCCCATTTGCTGGCACTACCTCCGTCATTATAGACAATACTGTCAGCTCCCATGTCGCCTTGTGCAATGGCCTTTGTAATTATCCGCTTTTCCTGCACAAGCCCCGAAACAGCTGGGCACCAGGCAACAGCATGGTGTCCCCCATCTGGGTGCTTTTTGCAGCAGGGACATATGTTGCTCCTGCATTTGCCATATCTCTGCAGGTTTTTGGCCGTTGGTAGTTGCCCTGTAAGGTACTTCACTCTCGTGTTCTTCATACCTTCTGTGATGCCGTTAAGGGTCACCCAAGTGTCCATGTATTTGTCGGCCATACAAGGAACCGCGGTCTGCATGCCCTTGTAATACACTGTGGAAGTGTCTGCTTTTCCAAGACGAAGTTCACGGTAGTCACTGGAGGCTTGCACTCGGTTGCTCAGTGCATCATCCAGGTTTTCTATCTGTTTCCATCGAACTCTCATTCCATCTTGACTGAGTTCATCCTCTTCCCATGTCTTCTGTACTGGCCAAACCTGCAAGGGTCTGGAGTTGCTTTCGACTGTTGAGAGGTCAACTTCAGCCTGCCCTGTCGCAGCTACGGTCGTGGCAATATCGTCTGCATGTTCGTTCCCTGGTATGCCGGCATGCCGGCGCACCTTGATGAGCATTACATCCTCGCCTGTTGTCAAAGCGGCGGCTTTGATCTCTTCCAGAAGGTTCTTGTGCCTGTGGAACCTAATATTTGCCGGATAGTAGATGGCGGCCTTGATAGAGTATATAGAGTTCACACTGTCGGTCATAATCTGGCTGTAGCCCAATTTCAGGGCCCCCAGTATGGCTATTAGCTCTGCCCGGTAAGCCGTATTATGTCTGGTTGGCGCTGCTGCTTGTATACTGATGAAACGCTCTGCCTGGGAGGCTGTGGCAGGCACGTATAACCCTGAGCCGAGGGTGACTGTCTTCCTACCCTCACGTCCCTCTGCTTTTCGCTGGCTACCGTCTGTGTAGACCAACTCTTGCCAATTATATTTCAACGGTTTTGCCTTTGTGAGCTCCAGTTGCTGCTCTGCGAGCTGGTTCATGTGCTCTTGGGATGGAGCTAGAGACAAGCATGGCAAGCTTTGATCACAGGGGGCACTCTTGATCTTATCGGGCGGCCTATACAGTATGCTGTCAAGTTTTACTTCTGTGTCCTTGGCACCAGCGGAATGGTCTGGCCAGTGGTGTTGGAGGTGGCCCCATGTGAGAGGGGTACTTGGATGGGCATGTTGGTTGACCGCCTGGATCAGGTGTTTATTGAAGGTGCTACTGGACGCTTCGGTATCTGGGAAACATTGATTATATCCTGCAGCATTGCCTACAGCAAGTATATTGATGTCCCATTTTGGATGGCCTGTGTCCTCAGGGGGAATGCCCAGGGTGGCTGCTTGAGGTTGGATAAACTTAAAGCTTTTCCTTGGTATGGTTGCCAACAGTCTGCATGTGTCTGGCATCTTCTGTGCCCATTTCATGTAGGCAGTGTTACTGCCTTCCGTCCATGCTGGTAGGACGAACAAAGTGAGTGTGGGCGTCTCTGTGTTTTGTGCTGAGTGTACTGCCCATGATACTGCTTTGTACATCTCTTTTGATTCATACTCAGGGTTGGCAAACGAGTACCCTGTCCATTGGCATGTGTATGCATCATGCATGGCCCCGAACAGCTGGTCCCTTTCAAAGCAACTCCAGTACTGTTGCATGCCACTGTGGTAATTCAGCGGACTCGCAAAGCGCTCTTTGCGTAGACCTGGGAATGTCTCTTTAAATGTGTCATAAATACCTGGGGGCGTGGCCCAGTGGTTGGTAAGATCCACTCTCCTATTAGTGCCTGGGACGGGTTGTCCTGTCTTGTACCTTTTACAAGGCTGGCTACTTCCTCTGCAAAGGTCTTTGGCTTGAGCTTTTTCACCAGATCAGACCTGGTTTTCATCACTTGTTCATAATTGTGATAGAGTAGTGCAAGTCTTTCCTGTGTCATCATCCCCACAGTACGTCCAGCGGGATCGTGGATGCACGCCATTCTTACTTCATAGTCCTTCTTATTTTCTGTGGCTACCTGATACCTTCTGAGCACTTGCCTGTATTGGATTTCAAACCTCCCAGTGCCCACAATATCCGCGTGAGGGTATGTGTCTTCCGTAACAAATGTGCACCGTTGACGGGCGTCCTCGCCAATTGTGCTGTGCAAGCGTGGACCCTGATTGCCCTGCTTCTCCCTGTTTGTGAGATGCTGGTCTTTTGGTGGTTTAGACCTAGCACTTTGCCTTCCTCCATCAACTCCTGAAGAGTTTTTGGATGTGTATATCTCCATTGTTTTATTAACCTGTTCTTCGTACCCAAGCGCTTTCAATGTGTATGCGTTCTCCCATTTTGGTTCCCATTCAATGTACCACTGCTGTACTTCTTGCTCGTATCTTTCCCGTGTCAAACTTTCAGGGTAATGGTCATACCTTTGGCATTCCCAGCATTTTCCGTCTACAAGAGATGTCCTGCCTGTTGGGCAGCACTGGTGGTAACCCCCGTGGCATGTATTGCATCTAAGTAGCGTGCCTTCATCACCGTGGCATCGTTCACAGACCAGGTTTGGAGAGTTCTGCATATCGGCAGCTGTGGCTGGGCGCATCAGTGCGGGTTTGTATCCCAGGCTGTCTATGGCAATGCTTTTTTCCCAGCTCTCAAGAACTGTAGGGGCCCAATGAACTTCCCACTGAATTTGACTGGTCAGCAGGCGTCTTTGCTTTTTGCGCCACTTTGTATGGTGATTGGCCATGCGTGCTGCACCAGATACCTCCTTGACGCTATCCTTGTAGGCGCACAGTAGATTGTACACAGTTTGCGGAGGTACCTTTTTGCTGAGCAATTGACTCGCCCTTTGCTTCCTTGTGAGTGTGCAATCATCGGTCTCCGGTTCTCCAATTTCCAGATGCCTTTGACCACAGGCGTTACTGTCCGGCCTGTTTTGCTCCGAACTGCCAATATCAGTTTTCCCATCTGCAGTTAATACAGGGTCCGACTGGCGTAGCTGTGGATCAAACGCAATGGCATGCTCCCTTTTTCCTCCACAGCTGAGTTCGACTGTCTTTTGGTGTAGCTGGGCCCAGGTGGCCTTTTCGTAACAGGCTTTCAGAGTATTTGGTGGTGGCGGCCTGTGCGCTGCTTCACCATCAAGCTTCCGCCTGATCCATCGTAATTGTTCTGAATCTACATTATAGCCTCTTGCTGCTGAGGCTGCCCCATTTAAATAATCCTGCGATGCCAGGCACTTGGCCACCTCATTCAGGGAAGTTACGTATTTCGTCTTCATTGATCTGATCCCTAGGTTACGAGCTATGTCTTGGGCACTCAGTAGTCGTTTGCCTTTTTTGTTCAGCAACTCGCCCAGGCGGAAAATGCCCAACTCTTGAAGCTTGAGCAGCGGCTTCCTGATTTGCATAAGGGTGGAGTCCCTATCCCAGTATTCTACATTTCCTAAAATAGTCTGAGCAACCTCTGTTGCTGGGAGAGGGTATGCCTCCTCACCATTCTGGTACATGTATATTCCTGCTCCCACTCCTTGCATCAACTGTCGCATTCTTAGAGAGTAGGTAGGTACCCAGTCTGCTGCCTTGTCTGCTGCAGGGTGGGTGTATGCCTGCAATTGTGCTTCAAGCAGGGCTCGTGTCAGCTGTCCGCGTTTGCAGCCTGTGTAAAGTTTTTCACTGCTGCAACCGTGTAAGGCACCATAAGGGACGTATTGCCTAATCCACCACGTTTAAGATCCTCACGAATCATTGCTGTTGGTGTGCCAGGTGGGAGCTTGTACGCTTGCCGGACTACAGAGTCCATTACTTTGTCCAGAGCATCCAGTGCTTTTTCATTGTAGCACATCAGCGCAAAGGGGTACCTAGCTTTAGCCTTCAGACAGCTCTGCAGCGTGCGCAGCTTCTGTGCTTGCGTGTTGTAGCACCTGCCTAAGTGGGCTGCCATGCTCTTGAGTGCTTTGCAAACCTCTTCCTGCTGCTTTTTCCACTGGAGGTCCATTGTGTACCATACACCCAACAGTTTATATGGCTCCTTTGGATCGTGTGCTGTGATTACGTGACCTTGCATCTCGATGATGCGGGTCAGCCGGCAGACGAGGTCCTTGTCAAAGGGCTTCTGGGGTTGCCGCTTGTACAAGGCTGCGGTGGCGATTGTCTTTGACTGGCTGATGATCAGCCGACCCCAAGATGCATACTGACTGACCTTTTGGGCCTGTATAGCCAAGTCGCTGTGCCCTCCTGTGTACAGGGTTAGATCATCTGCATATGAGTTGTTACTGAAAGTGATTAGCTGGCCTTTGCATTTCAAAGCTCCTGGATGGTATCCTTTGGCCCCTACACTCAGCCACCGAAGCAGTAATTCCAGGTATAGTATAAACATGAAAGGAGAGAGGCTATCACCTTGCAGTGTGCCTCTCTGGACTTTGATTGGGGCCGTCGTGCCGTGTGGGGTAACCACAGTTGTGAACGCACTTTCATAAAGGCCTCTTACTACATGCACTGCATCCGCTGGGTAGCCAAGGTCAGTGAGTATTTTGTACATTTTTTGGTGATCAATGGTATCAAATGCTTCCTTTAAATCCACTAGCAGCAGGAATATGTCTTGGCCGGTCAGTCTGGCGTCTTCCAACAACATCGTGTGTATCTCGAGCTGCTGAATTGTGTTCCTGTGTGCCCTGAACCCACCCTGTTCCTGGCTCAGGATGTGGTGCTTGTCGGCATAAGATGCAAATACTCCCTGAACCACTTTGGTCCATAGCTTGTACATAGTGTTTTCCAGCCCTATCCTGCGATAGTAGTCTAGCTCCAAAATGTTGCCCTTGTTCTTGTACAGCAGCACGGTGTAACTTTCCTTCCATTTGTGTGGTGTGCAGCCTGTAGCCCACATGATCATTGTCAGCATGTGCATGCAGTCCTTCAATAGTACGGGGGCTGCTTTCAGTATTTCGTTGGGAATCCCATCTGGGCCTGGCTGTTTGCCGGTGCTTAAGTTGGACAGGCACCTGTCAAACTCTGCTCTGTCCATTATCATGTGATGCAGTCCTTCCTGGCAGGGCCCATCGTGCGCCTCTGTTTCCAGATAGAATGGATCTGGGGCTGCTGCTTGTTCCCATGGATAGCAGGTTGCTTGGGCTCTGTCCTCTTTGTTATTGCTGGTGTCAGTGGCTGGTTGTGGCAGGGAGCCCGCATGGTGGTCGGTCAAACTTCTGTGACATTTTTCAATGATATCGTTTGGCTCCGTCAGAATCCTGTTGCCATCTTTCAACACCCGAAGGGCGTACCGTAGTGCTGGCTTGTACTGCCCTGTCATAATCTTGTTCCCGAGTTTTTGATTGTCCTGTGCCAACCTCTGGTGCCTTTCCCGGTGTCGCTGTACACCGTAGGAGGCATCCTTCTGATCTATTTCTTTTATCTTTTCTTTAATGTGAGCCTCCAGGGCTTTTCCTAACTGTCCTTTTAGTCTGTCTTCAATCTCTCCGCCCTGGGAGTGCTGCTCATTGTCAGAGGCATGCTCTCGTAGCAGTTGGGCCAGCGTGCGATCATCCTTGCTTTCTTGTACCTGTGCTTCCTCATACCTTATTTGTCTGATTCTGTGCTTCAGCCTGAGATACTTGGCCCGTGCCCTGGCTGTGGTTCTGTTCTGGTGGTGCACTTTGCTAGGTAGGCCCTGCTGTCTAGTCTTGCATACTTGCAGTGCAATCTGGTTTCCCTTTGAGAGGATATCCGTCAACCTGTCACCCAACATGTCTACTTTGGTCTGCAAGGCAGCAGTAGGCTCCCATTTGGGATCGGTGGGGGTTATCTGCTTGGCTTCTAATTTGGCCCAGTAGGGCTGCACCTCATTCTCCATGATCTTTGTCAGGCTCGCCCATAGCTCATACACTTCACCTGACAGTCTCACATCCATGGCAGTTGCGAGGGCTTGTTTGTCTTCCTGGGTCAGAGGTGTGACTAGTACTGTTTTGGTCTGGGTTGCTTTGTCCTCAATGACTGGCAGAGGCAGCTGCCCCATTGTCACGTATGGCACTAGCAGTAGAAATCCTCCTGCAGCTGCTGCTGGTGCTTTGGTCAGGAGTGTCACTGACTGCTTGTAACTGTAAGGAATATGAGGGGCAGACAATTAGACAATGTGTGTGTGTGTGGGGGGGGGGGGGCGTGCGAGGCAAGGAGCGGACGAAGAGGGGACGGCGTGTTAGCTACTAGAGTAGTCCCAATCTGAGTACAATTGTCTGGTCCCTGGTTACGGTGTAAAGGCTCATACTTGCAGGAATAGAATAGGGAAGCAGGGTACTGATGGGAATGTAGGAGGGCTATGGGAGCCTTGTCATGTATAGTGGTGGAGGTGGTGTCGCAGGTCCCTTGGATAATGTTGAGGATTTAAGGTTTAGGGTTTAACGTCTGCGCCATGGCCACTCGCTTCAAGGACAGCATAGATCACATTGTGCAAACATGATCAAGTAATAATGTTGATGACATTCCTGGGTTTTACTGTTTGGTTCTACTTAATTACGCGCACTACACCATGTGTGGCGTAGACGGAGTTGTGAAAGTATGCACAGTAGTGGCAACGTTCCGCACTGATTCCCGGATTGTGATTCCTATGATTAGAACACGCCCATGTATGACTTTGGCAAGTGCGTGGAAGTGAAATAGTGCCATCATTGTCTTTCTGGACTAGGTGCCACTGGCCAGGCACTTGCCAACTGTGTCACACACTACTGTTGTAAATGAGAAGCCAGGTGGGCAAGGGCCAGCCCAGGGTAGGGTAGGGTTTAGGGTTTAGTTATAGGGTTTAGGGTTTATCCAACCCAGGACAGCCCAGGGTAGCTCGTGTAGTGGGGAGAAGATGCTCTCCATGTAGTTGTGTTAGATGGCCCACGTACTCCCCATACCTCACTGGCATTGGGGCAGCTGTTGACAAAGGACATGGTGCCATCTACCCCCACCCCCAGCACCACATTCCACCATGAGCTGCGGGGCCTATGGCACTTTCTGCTTTGGCAAATCATGAAATGATATAATACAACCCCCCCCCCCACACACACACACAACCACCACCACGTTCCACCCTGCTGTTCTTTGTGATGACAGCTTCAGGTGCAGGGCCTATGGCACTTTTTGCTATGGCGTATCGTGACATTTAATAATACATCCCCCCCCCCCCCCGAACCACCTCTACCTACAGAGCAGCTCTAGGGTCAATTATAGGCTGCCCGAAGGCTGCCCTGGGCACTAGTCATCCATCGCTTAACTGTGCCAGTAAGGCAAGGCTGTAACTGAATGGCCCATGCTCTCCATGCCCCTTTGCTCCCTAGTTGTATGAGGGGTCATTATAGCCCGGCCTATGCTGAGCTGTGCACACAACTGTTGACGCAAGGGGAGGCCGGGAGTAGTACTCAAAAGTGCACAACGGATTCATTACATAACACTTATTCAGTATGGTAGTCAATGGGAGTGCTTTATTAGCCTATATTCATGCGCACACTACCAGCTTCAGGAACACATACACCCATGTTTCACTTGTGGCAGATGTGTGGGCTAGTGGGATTTACTTCTTGTCTTTCTGGAAAAGGTGCCGCTGGCCACGCACTTGCCAATTGTGTCACACACTACTGTTGTTAAGCAGAAGCCAGGTGGGCAAGGGCCAGCCCAGGGTAGGGTTTAAGGCTAGGGTTAAGGGTGTAGGCCAGCCCAGGGTACCAGATATAGTGGGGAGAAAGACCCTGTCTCTGGCATGCCTGCCCTCGTGTTCTGGCACCTTGGAACCCATTAGAGCAGCTCTAGGTCTTCTTTTGGGCTGCCCTTGGCACTTGTAAGCCGTCGTGACTGGACAGTCAGGCAAGGCTGTAAGTGGCCCATGCTGTTCGTTCTTTTACTGCCCCATTTGCTCCCTAGTTGTGTGCGAGGCCGCTCACAATTGCTTGGCCTATGCTGAGCTGTTCACACAACTTAATTGACGCGAGGGGAGGCCGGGAGTAGGAATTGAAGTGCACAGCAGATTGATTACATAATCATTATTGATTATGTAATCCAGTCCGAGTGCTTTTTAGGCCTAACATGAGCACACTACTAGCTTCAAGAACACAGCCCTGTTTCAGATCTTGGCAAGTGCGAGGTAGAAGTGGATGGACTTCTGGGGATTTTTGACTATATGCCACTCGCCACGCACTTGCCGAGTCTAAGGTTACACACTACTGTTGTTGATGTTCTATAATTCGGTGTGAATGCCTCATTAGCCAATTTGGGCACATTACCAGCCTCAGAAATGGCGGGAGCAAGGTCCCTAGTGACGTTCTTGGGATTAGCTGATGTAGTGATGTGCCTAGGTTTGGCAGATATAGTGATGTGCCTGGATTTAGCAGATAGAGCTAAGATACAGCGATGTGCCTGAACAGGAAATGCGGTGATGAACGTCCCTTAGATGATGTTAAGGGTTTTGGGGTTTAGTTTTAAACGTCTGTACCATCGGCCACTCGTTGCCAGGACAGATTAGATCACAGTAGGTAAGCAAGACCAGGTAATCATGTTGAGGATGTTGCCGGGTTGAACTGGTTAGATCTACGCGCACACCATTTATGGGCAGAGTTGAAGAAGTAGGCAGAGAGAGACTAGAGAGAGAACTGCAAGAGAAGGGGGGAAATCCCTTCTTGCATACGTAAAGGGAGTGGGCCCTTCTTTAATATAGGTAGGCCCAGTACCATGCTTAGAAAGTAGGCACATCTATCTAGTAGTGATTACCCCCATTACTCCTGTGATTTCAAAACACCCATGTTTGTCTTTAGCAAGTGCGTGGAGGTGGATGCCATCAGATCTTTCTGAACTCTAGGTGCCACTCGCCACGCACTTGCCGACTATTTCACACCCTACTGTTGTAAATGGTGGTCAAGGGCCAGCCCAGGGTAGGGTTTAGGTTTTAGGTTTGGGGTTTAGGGTTTAGCCTAAACCCTAACCCTAACCCAGGATAGCATAGGGTAGAACATATAGTGGGGAGACGAGAGCCTGTCACATGCCATGCCTGTCCTTCTATTCTTGCATTTCGTCGGAACCCAACAGAGCAGCTCTAGGTCTTCTATCTAGGCTGCCCTGTGTACTAGTAAGCCATCGCTGGACTGTGACAGTAAGGCAAGGCTGGAAATGGCCCATGCCCTCCCGATATTTTACTGACTCCTTGGCCCCCTAGTTGTCTGCATGGCTTGCTATAGCCCGGGCTATGCTCAGCTGTTCACACAACTGTAGGCGCGGGGGAGGGGAGGCCGGGAGTAGCGATCAAAATCCTCAGCAGATTCATGTATAATGCTTATCTATGATGTAATTCAGTGGAATTGCATCAATGCCTATCGTGCGCACACTACTAGCTTCAGGAACACACTCGTGTTTGTCTTTGGCCCGAATGCGTGGTCGATGCGGTGAAATGCCATCTGGTCTATCTGGACTGTTGAGAGCCACTGGCCACTCACCTGCCAATTGTGTTACGCACTACTGTTGTTGATGAGAAGCCAGGTGGTCAAGGACCAGCCAATGGTTTGGAGTTTAGGGTTTATCTTTAGGGTTTAGGCCAGTGCAGGGTAGCTCAGAAGAGCACAAATAGTGGGAGAAGAGAGCCTGTCTTTGCCATCCCCTGCCCTGCATGTCAATCCCTTCATGGAGTTGTGTTCAAAACCCCCCGCATTCTCTCCATAGCTCACTGGCATTACAGCAGCTGATAACAAAGGACATGGTGCTATGAAATCTACAAATAATACCCCCCCCCCCCCACTACCTACAGAGCAGCTCTAGGTCTTTTATTTAGGCTGCCCTGAAATGTAGTAACACAGTACCCACCGCGTACAGAGCAGGTCTAGTTTTTTTCAGCCTGCCCTAGGTACTAGTCAGCCATCACTTGACTGTGACGATAAGGCAAGGCACCGTCTTAAGGGCCCATGCTCTCCGAATCTTGTGCTGCCGCCTTTGCTCCCTAGTTGTGTAATGGGTTCACTATGGCCCGGCCGATGCTGAGCTGTTCACACAACTCGGTTGATGCGAGGGGAGATGGGCAGTAGTAATCAAAGTGCACAGCAGATTTTTGCATAATGATTAATCTATATTTCTGTGTAATTATTAGCCTATTGTGCGCACATTACGAGCTTCAGGAACACACCCATGTTTGACTTTGGCAAATGCATGGTGGAAGTCGGTGGACGCCTGGTCTTTCTGGACAAGCTGCCACTGACCACGCACTTGCCAGTCCTGTCACACACTATTGTTGTTGATGGGAAGCCAGGTGGGCAAGGGCCGACAGGGTAGGGTTCAGGGTTAAGTTTAAGGTTTAGGGTTTAGGCCATCCCAGTGTAGGCCCATATAGGTAGATAGCGCCTAATTAGCGGGTTAGGGGAACCATGGGAAGTCCTTACGGTGTAGAGCACTACAAGGGGAAATAAGTATGGCCTCCATCTTCAGTTGCCTGTCAAGCGATGGGGCTATTGTGAGGGCTCTCGATTTCTCCCTGTACACTAATTGCATTACATGCCCCACTGCGTAGTACTCTCCATAGCTCATGGCATTATTGGGGCAGCTGATAACAAAGGTCATGGTGCTGACCTGTTAACAAAGGACATGGTGCTTAATACAGCCCCCCCCCCAAATTACCACGTTCCACCTTGCTGTTCTTTGTGGTGGCAGCTTGAGTTGCAGGGCCTATGGCACTTTTTGCTATCGGCGTTGGCGTATTATGAAATATATTTATACAGCGCTCCACCCACCACCTACAGAGCAGCTCTAGTCTTGGTTTAGGCTGCCCTGGGCACTCAACAGCCGTTGCTTGCTGTGAAGGTAAGGCAAGCTTGCCACTCTTGTACTTCCCCCTTTGCTCCCTAGCTGTGTGCAAGGGCTCACGGTAGCCCGGCCTATGCTGAGCTGTTCACACAACTTGGTTGACGGCAGGGGAGGCTGGGAGTAGTAATCAAAGTGCACAGCGGATTCATTACAGGATGATTGCTTGTTGTGTAATTTGGTGCTTCAATAGCCTACCATGCGCACACTGTAAGCTTCAGCAATAGCTTGAGGCGCCTAATGATGTGCTTGGGACATCATTAGGGAATTCCAGCTATTCAGGAAGTATAGTGATGTGCGTGGGTTTAGCAGATATGGTGATGTGCCTGGGCTAGCAGATAGAATGATGAGCCTGGTTTTAGCAGATATGGTGATATGCCTGGGTTTTAGTAGATAAAGTGATGCGCCTGGACTATTTAGCAGATAGAGTGATGCGCCCGGGTTCCACAGTTGGCGTAATGTGTCTGGGTTTGGCAAGTAGAGTTATGTGCCTAGGTTAGGTAGATAGATTGATGCGCCTGGGTTACGTAGATAGAGTTATGAGCCTAGGTTAGCAGATACAATGATGTGCCTAGGTTAGCATATTGGGTAATGCGCCTAGGTAGCGGATGGAGTTGCCTGCAGAGTGATGCGCCTAGGTTAGCGGATGGAGTGATGCGCCTAGGTTAGCGGATGGAGTGATGCGCCTAGGTTAGCGGATTGAGTGATGCGCCTAGATTAGCAGATTGAGTGATGTGCCTGGGTTAGCAGATTGAGTGATGTGCCTGGCCGGTTAACCTGACAGCGTGATGTGCCTGGGATTAGTAGACAGAGTGATGAGCTGGCGCTTGGTATTCCTTCATGGGTACCTTCCACTCACCAAAATATTTGATCAACTTCCAACACTTCCAACTTCCGACACAAGTACATCGTATAACCCCTATGCCTGTAGGAGCAGTGGTTCCCCCACCCCTCCCTCCCCACACCCATCCCACTGCTGCGCACTGCACCGTTGAGTGATATGCAGGCTGGTGATAAAACAGGTGGGCAAAAAAACACTTTATGGCATTGCAAAACCCCTGGGCCTGTAGCAGCAGTTCCACAAAGCAGCCTCCCGTCCCGCCCACATCTATCCTAGCTTGCTGCCCCGGCCTTACCCCACACCCCTTGCTACCTGCTATACAGGCTGAGGTTTACTTCCACTCACCATGGGTACCTTCGTCACCACTCCTTTTGGAACAATCACAGCATTGTTGGCACAAGTATGTCATCTTGCATCAGCCAGAGCAGCAGCAATCAGGGCATTAAGTTTTGCTTGAATGTCGACCTCTGAGTGGCTTTCTCTGCAAGATGAGCTTCGGAAAAATCCAATTGATGTGGGATGGGGTTTGGCAGATACAATAGTGCTTAGCTCAGAGCATAGGGCCGGTCCATTAACACCAGTCCCCACCATCCAACCCCTGTTGGCTGAACGATCTCCTGATTGTACTTGGTTTCATCCTGACTAACTAGCATTAGACGGAGCGAGAGTGGTGTCAAAGCAAGTGGGAATCCCTGCCAGTTTAGTTAGTGATATTCATTCGCCCACGGTTACGCAGTCAACCACTTATGTGTTCTGGGTTCCGAACGGTAACGTGCCTACCTATGTGCTAGGTAAGTACTTAATTCATATAATGGTGTCTGCCTTGTTGCTACGGCATAATATGAAATGTAATAATAATGATGGTGTCTGACCCCTTTTCTGCGTACTTAATTCCCTTTCTCCTTCTCTCCCGTCCCCTGTCCTGGTTTTGGCCGCACAGGGCACAAGGATGGCCTCTTAATGTTACATTGTTACATGTACACACATTGGTTGCTGGCGTAAAACTAAGGAACTCTTAGTGACCTAGTAACATTCTGCGCACCCTTGAGAACCGCGCAACTTGCTCGCTTAGAGCAGCCACGGTGTCAAACTGTTTACAGCTAGCATTACCAAGCACCAATATGGCTTATGATCAATGTCAGATGCTGCAATCCCCGGGGGAGCTCTTGGATTGTCTTCCTATTTCACGCTGATGTCTCGAGCATCTCAACGTTTTGTGACCAAAAGCCTCAAATAACCTTCACAAGGTGCAGCCGCCCAGCGCGAACCTTATTACAATCAAGACGTGTCCCTTCTGCAAGCTTAGATCTGTCTAAACTCTTTTGGAGAACTGCAAGACTGTCAATCGGTCGTTGCCCAGAGCATCTCGACGAGAACTGTCAGGAAGAGATGAAAGCGTTGGGGGACATGCATGGCTGGTATATGGGGGTGCGTTTAGTACATAGCTGCCGCAACCCTGCGGAGATTGCCCTCTGTGGGCTTTCATTGTGCTTCCATGGCGATGGAGGAGGCATATTGTAGGGGCGACCGCACGCACAGTCCGCTTGGAACGGCATTTAACCTAAGCTACCAAACCTAAATGACAGCCCTGTGTGTGTGTGAATCTTACATTGGCAAACCCATCGGCACGCGTGCGGTGCCACAGTTCACCACAGGGGTGGCAAAGCCACTAACACAAATAGAACCAGGAAAAACTGAACACCATCCACCAGTTTGAACTCCATGATCATGCATGTCCAAGCAGATACAATGATGCAGAATACTGGCCCTGGAAAAGTGCACACACAATTTTATTTTTTGATTTTTTTGGGTTTTTGATTTTTTGGGTACATCCAGCAAACAAACAGCAACGCAACAGCATATATCACCAGAACATTGTATACATTTTATGCCAAAAATACTCTCACCCAGATGTGGAGAATCGCAGAGCAGCAGCAGTTCCAGAACTAACGTACAGACTATTAACCAGTACATAGCCATGCCTAAGAGGTGCCCAGTAACATGAAAGTCATATGCAATCAATTTGAGATATATAAGGAGAGAGGCTGAGATCGGCATGCCTTTTCCCATCTAGAGTTTTGCACAGAAGTGCATGTTGATGGGTTTTGCCTTCATCATAGCCCTCTTATAAATTTGGCCTGGATAGTGTGCAAAACTGCCAGAGTCACCGCAGTGACAGTTTGGCCTGTGACTAGCCCAGTCCAGTTAGGGTTTAGTAATGCCTTAAACCCTGCCATATCTGAGCTTATGTGGCAGTTTCGCACACTAAAATAAGGAATAAAGATACCCCCGGGTGGTGAGGGTGGGTTTCAGAAAATCTGAATAAGCAACAATACAGATAGCATTGCAACCTGAGTGACATAATCAAATGTCATGCTTTCAACCATCTGTCCTTTCTGCTAGCATTTGACAGGTGACATGCCTGAGGCGGCATGTAAGCATGATGCTCTTCTTGTTTGATCAACTTAGGATCTACAAGGCATGACCTTCTGCTAAATAGCCGAAGCTATCTGCCCGGCATGCCTCGGGCAGATCTTTCTCGACTGTTCAGCTTCCAGTCGGATCCGGTCACGAACGGGTGTTGACTGTTGTGCGGAGATGCATGCCTCCATATCGCCTCTCTCCTCCTTCCAATCTCAAATCCATCAGGTTTGTAAACTACTGTTTCCAAACCTTACCCATTTGAGATATATAAGGAGAGAGGCTCAGATCGGCATGCCTTTTCCCATCTAGGGTTTTGCACAGAAGTGCATGTTGATGGGTTTTGCCTTCATCATAGCCCTAAACTGAGTGAAGCTATAGGGCTTAGGTATTAGGGTTCAGGTAAGCACACCTTGTGCCCCCATTGCTTGGGCAGGGGGATGTTGTCTATGATGCAGGGAGAGGCGGAAGCCTGGAGGGACAAAATGACAGCTAATAACTTTGGCCTGGATAGTGTGCAAAACTGCCAGAGTCACCGCAGTGACAGTTTAGCCTTTGACTAGCCCAGTCCAGTTAGGGTTTAGTAGTGCCTTAAACCCTGCCATATCTGAGCTTATGTGGCAGTTTCGCACACTAAAATAATGAATAAAGATACCCCCAATATAGAGCTCCCAATAGGGAGACGGCCACCCCTAACACGGCCCCTGTGCGTTTCCTGCACTACTTACTCCCGAGCTACTCGGACGGAATGAGTACTGGGGGCTGCTTGCCTGCTTTTGGTTCGGGCTCGTGCCAGATGTCGCAGACAGCGGTGTCATCTACTGGGGTGCCGTAAATTTTTTATTTTTTTTTTCTGGACAGACCATCTCGTAGACGGCTTGGATAGAGTCATGGCCTTACAGTGTACAAGCTTTAGCTTGCATTAGTCATTGACCCAGGCACTCGCGACAGGAACGGATATTGATATGTAAGCGGCCCTTCCATGTTGGCAGTACTGCTTCCTCTCCCCATGTCCATGTCCTTGCATAAAGCTATGTTAACCCCCACCGCACATGAACTTACAGCATATCAGCATTCTTTCCGCGCAACATGTATCATGGGATTGTATATGCCAATGGTGTTAGCTCTGCATGGCATCGGGAAGGTTGTAGCCCATGGCAGGACTATCTGCTTCACTCCGATTTGCTGCAGTGCTCTTGGTCACCATGCATCTTGAAACAAGCCATTAGACAGTATGTCACGCCTATTGACCTTGCTGCACGATTGGGTTCAACACACTAGGGTTCAGACTTTGGGTGACGAACTTGGCGGGAGTTCTGCATGTTGTTGATTGCATATATGTGTGGACAAGCTGATAGCCAGCTTGTCCCGATGTATCCTTGTCATATGTAGGAAACGTGTGTGCTGTATGTTCTCAGCATAGCCCTGGTCTGTCCCAGGCCAGGGTCGGAACTTGCTCGCGTGTGTTCAAGGCCAGGCTTGGTTTGTGTCTACGGCCGCATCTATGGCAGTGTGTTTGGCATGTAAGAACCTACAGACATCGAAACCTCTCAGGACCCTGTTCTTGGTATAGCTGCGCCCAGGACAGTATTAAGCAGCACTACGTAGATCAGCCTGTCTAGGATATCATGATTAGGGAGAAGGGAAGCCAGCGAGGCGGCATAAGGCAGTCGCCGGGCTTTGCCAGTGGTAGAGGCCGGTGGCACTTCGATTACGTACTATACATGCAGGCCTTTGAAATCCCAGTTATGTTGGTGCTCATTGCATCCAATGCTGTGCCATGACGGAGGCACTTGCTGTCTTGAATCCCAGATGTGGGTACCAAAGGGGAAGGCATGGTTCATGGGAGCAATTGCCGAAAAACCATGGGTTCATGATTGTCCCGTCTGATGAGGTTTTGAGAGTCTTACCAATTACCAATTACCAATTACCAAATGGCCCCATCAGAGCGGGGCGCCGGTGGGGGCAGCGCCACCCACAAGGAGCCAACTTAGGCTCCAACGGCGTACTCAAACTCCTGTCCAAAACTCACACAATGGCTGCCACCAGCCCACCCTAGATCCATTGCTAGCCAATGTATGTCAGGCCAGCCCATTTCGACTTGCCATGTGCTGACCAGTTGACCCAGTCAACAGCAAGCCAAGCAGTTTTATGCCTTGCTCAGGGCTGATGTGGCAGCATATGTCCTGATTGCTGGGTATCTCAGGGCCACGCCATGCATGCGATAAGCATCCCCTTATAACATCCACAACATATCATGCTTGGGAGGAGAGTGACAGCTATACATGCATAACACAAAAGCTGAGAGTTGCAGTGAGATGCCTTGCACATGGTGTAGCTGGAGAGGTGTTGATTAACATATCTATGCTGGGTGAACCAGCTAGCCTGCACCTTCTCATGCTTCTGTCCTTCTCATGCATGCTGCCTGGTACCCCATGGCAAGGGACCTGCCATCATCGGGGCATTATGCCAATAGACAATGCTTGAGACTTTCTAGACAGTCTGACTTGCCTTGGGCTTGTGCATAGCACGCTTGGCGCCCACAAAATGTGCAAGTCTAGTTACCTTCCCCCTGAAGGGGATTGGCATCCTTTTCGCTATCCTCATGATGAGCATATGCCTGTACTCATGCCTTTGTCCTTAGGTGTATGTATATAACGTGCATCACCTGGGCTCTCAAGTTTCGCTAGCACCAACGCAAGGCATGCCAATCTGATTCCTGCTTGTTGCTGTGACAGGACCAAGGCGATGTGCATGTGGCACGCTTGCTGGTGCTGTACGGCTCAGGAAGTAGACGTCAGATTTTTTTATGGCTAGCCTGCTGATTGTTTGTCAACGTATTACAATTGAGGACCACACATTTGCTCAAGTGAATAAAACAACATTCTGCAGACTGCCTTCAGTGGGGGCGGGCGGTGCCTCCACCATGCAGTTGACAGTCCTGGCTAACACTTGGCAACTGACCATGTCAGTCCATAACTGCTTATAGCCCCCCCATCCCGCCTTGTTACAATGGCAATGTGCAATCCTTAGGCATGGCCTTGCAGCAGAGCATAAATGCATCTGCTCTTTCTGGACTGTCTTGTATGTATAGATTGCCTATTGCTATGGCACCATGATGGCAGAGTGGGGCTGGCGTGGACATAACAATGCCCTTACTGTGTAATATTGCGTGCTGCGCTTTCTCCCAATATATGCTGTGGAAAGGAGCTCTACAGTCAACTGCGTGCACTTACTTGCCCGGGAGTGTGCATCACCTTGGGTCTGTAGAGCTTGCCAGCATTAAGTCGTCACTTGAAGACAAGGGTACCCCTGATGTCATCTCATGCTTGAGGAATGTATGGGTTCATCTCACAGTGGAGGCAGAGGTAGGTGCAGCACAGTGCAGCTACGCTCAGTGGTTCAGGTATAGGGTCCCTGCTGGCATATTCTTCACCCCCTCATGCTATGTTCGTGTCTTTTGCAGTTCCCTCAGGCGTGCATACACGATCATACGTGGCAGTGTTAGGGGTGGCCGTGGAAAGAAAAGGAGAATGTGAAGAGGGACAATAGTTAGTGACTGAAGTGGGACGGCCTAGTGATGGCTAGGTAGCCCTTTGCGCGTGGTGCCAGCCTTCCACTTCGGCATGGCTGTTAAGAGTGCGTGCCACAAAGGAGCAACGGGAGCAACGGGAGGTCTGATCGGTCAGCGGATGCGCGGGTGGAACCCTCGCTGCTGTTCCGTCACTTTTGATTCCCCGTGCTGCGGTCTTTTGCAGAGCTTTATGCACCTTAATAAAGGCGCCTGGCAGCCCAAGACTTACCGAGTCCTTTCTGAAGAAGGTTCGCGAACCTCCGATCTGGGGTCGCGCTGTGCTGGCTCCTCCCACTTAACTCGTGTCCTGGCTGTTGAGGGGACATCGCAGGCTTGACAGAGCAGTCTTCGAGGGCGCCTTGCACCCTCGCGTGACCCCACGGTCACCATCGCGCAGACTGTCGCATACAACTCAAGATGTAACGCAACCATCTGTCCTTTCTGCTAGCATTTGACAGGTGACATGCCGGAGGCGGCATGTAAGCATGATGCTCTTCTTGTTTGATCAACTTAGGATCTACAAGGCATGACCTTCTGCTAAATAGCCGAAGCTATCTGCCCGGCATGCCTCGGGCAGATCTTTCTCGACTGTTCAGCTTCCAGTCGGATCCGGTCACGAACGGGTGTTGACTGTTGTGCGGAGATGCATGCCTCCATATCGCCTCTCTCCTCCTTCCAATCTCAAATCCATCAGGTTTGTAAACTACTGTTTCCAAACCTTACCCATCTATATCATGTCCCATAATCCGCCATAGGTTGTAATCAAAGGGGAGATAACCTTCAGGCATGATTTCACCCTCTCTACCATCGTCAAGCAGTTGTAAACAACTTTCCCGCCTTTTCTTCAGTGCTGAAATACACCTCACAACTTGCACATGATCACTATGATTGAGAATAAACTTAACATGACTATCCTTGGATTGCCCTGGTAAGGAGGCGGGCTTGAAGAAGAGGGGGAAATCGTCCCGGACAGGGTGAAGCACTCTACAATCCAACATGAAGTGGACAAGATCTTCAACTGGAACTGACCCTGTAGTATCATCCCTATAACCAAGCTTTTGACACAACCGACACACCCTGTCATCCCTTACTATTCCATTGTATCTTCCTGTGTGGATGGCCAAGCAGTGCCATCCTAGCCGCATCTTTGCAATGCATTGTACCATGCAAAAAGACAGGGTTTTAGCCTTCAAGTATGCAGGGGCATCGTCATGGAGCCCTCTTGCCCATGCAGCATAGGAGTTATGAATAATGCGATTCCTAGGACAGGCTGGGTCCTGAGGGTGCTCACAAACAAGGTCAACATCCTCCCAACATATGTCAAACATCTGCTTCAAACTCTCACGCACAACTTTCTCTTGAATGTCCAAAGCCATAATGCTGTCCACTGTGACATGGCTAGTCCCACTAGGAGACCAGTCGCTGGCTTGCACAACACCCACGATGGTACGCGGCTTTGTACGAGGCGAACTGTTGCATTCGAAGGTGGTTGTGAACATGGGGCATCTTCCGACACTCAGGCGACGAACAGCCGCAGAGTTGTTATGCTGCCAATGGCATCCACCGGACGCAATAGAGGTATAATGATTTACTGATACAAAGATATCGCATGCATTATCTCATTACAGCACAAAAAACGGATCGAGAAAAGTTGCGTGGTCCTCTAGGGTGCGCAGAATGTTAGGATTCTCATACAAGGCTGATGGGGGATGTCCTCTACTCTGTTTGTGTCATATATACAATGCCTGACCTTGGTATATGGAGTGGATGTGAGTGATCTCTGGTTGGCCTATGGGGCCAGCAGGAGAACTGCCACTCAATAGCCCTAACTGCTAATGGAAAGCCTGCCCTGCCTGCCTGCCTGGGCTTCTGACAATCTAGGTGCGTGTGCTTAGGGTAATGATTTGCGGGGCTTTCTTAAGGCATACATATCATAGAATAGGAGGCAGCAAGCAACTCTGATGGCCATAGGCAGCTAAAGGCAGAGAGAGAGAGAGCTACGCAAGGAGGGGCGTGAGGTGCCCTCCCGCGTAAGATTAAGGGAGGGGCCCATTGGTGTAAGGATTGCACTGGGCCAGCCTACCATAGGATAGTTACATCCGTGGGTGGGCTTCCGCCCACCCGCCTTTGTTAGCTTACTTTCTTGTAGTTCCTCCTGTGCCATTGAGGCTCTTTGGGCTTTTCCAGTTTTCTTTTTGTTGTGTATATGCTGTGTAAGGACTTAACTGCTGCAGTATGTACTTCTGAATTGCATTGCTTTAGAGCTTGCCCCTTGATACCGAGGGCTTGAAGATTCATGGTGGTACTGTTGTATATGGTGCCTGCAACTCCGACAAGCACGGGGATAGTACCATACTTTGGCAGTGGGGTCTATGTCTTTGATTTTGTCAATGAGTACTTGGTGTTGATAATCAGCTTTGCTTTGCTGGCCTGTTGGGTCTGAATCCCTGCAGATCTTGATCTCTATTATCCAGTACTCTGCTGGGTTGTTTCCATTCTTGGGTTTGTAGAGCATACCATCAGGGCGCTTATCGGTGGTGCCTTGTGCTTGTTGCACTGCCTCCTTTAGTCCCCTTGGAAGGAGCTCCCACGGGATGTTTCTAGACTGGTGGGCCATGATGCCGTCTTCTGCACAGTTTTCAGTTGATCCAAGGTCCATTTGAATGAGAAATGCTCCTTTGCGTCCCCTTAACACTCTTGTCATGATTAGTCGGCCGACCTTGTTATGCCTGTTGATGTACATTCTTTTCAAAGCTGGGCATCCTGAGGCTGTGTGGTGTCCGCCATCCTCGTCACCGCACAGGAGACATTTGCTACTAAGTGCATGTCCACACCTATAGGCCATCTTCCTTGTCCACATGGTCCCGTACCGGTAGCGCAAAGCGGTTTTTCGTTCTGCATACTTGATTTTTCCCGAGGTCATGTACTCTTTGCTAGCAGGCAGGTCCAGTCTTTCGTCAATCATTTTAAAAGCCTCGAAATAACAGGTAGCTTTGTTTGCCATCCCAAAGCGACTCTTTTGGTGGCAGTAATGACGTACCGAGTCGTGAAGGTCTGTCAAAGGGTTCACCCGCTTGAAACGGTCAATCAACGTGCGCTGCCCATTGGTCCGTGACCAACGATTGTTCCATTGGGTCTTGTACGGCTAATATTGGGTCAACCTGTTGTTACTAGGACTTTCGTACTTCTCACATTCCCCTGTCGCAGCCGCCTTAGCGATTGCGTCCGCTTTTTCATTACCGATTATGGAAGCATGGCCCTTGACCTTGTGAAGGGTTGTCCTCAGTCCCCTGTTGACGATCTCGGTTACTATCTCTTTAATTACCTCACAGTGCTGGTGATTTAGGAGATCTTGTGGGCGTCTCAGCATCTTTTTGAGTTGGTACATTGAGCTGAGGCTGTCGGTGGCTATCATGTGGGCTCCATGCCTCAGCGCAGCAAGGATACCAACCAGTTCTGCTCTGTTTATGGTGTTCTGGGGATGGCTGTCGCCCGCAGGGACAATTGGAACCCCACATTCATAGTCGTCCTCATTGGCTGCTTGTGGGGGGAAGTACACTCCTGCCCCTATGCCTGGGGCATCACACTCTGCATCTATTGGTGATGCTTTGTGGCTTGTTTGCTTGTAGCTACCATCTGTGTAGACATAGTTTTTCCAATTGTATCGGAGGGGTCGGGCTGTTGGTAGGGCAGTGGCTAATTGCGTTTCCAGGTCATCCAGTGTAGTGCTGGCGTCAACCATGGCTGGAGGGTCTTGACTGGTGGCAGAATTGTCCCGGAGGGACTCAGAGCCGTTTGTTTGTTTGGGGTAACCCATTTTGCTGAGCTGTTTTGGCGTCAGCAATGTTGGCTGATGAGATGTGCTGGGCGGGGCATTGCTGCTTGGGGGATTGTAGTACATGCTGATGTCTTGTATCTCTTTGTCGTCCGGCAGGGACTGATTAATGGCATCCTGCAGCGTTTGCAGAAACCTGGTCATGTAGCCGCTCTCCCAGTAAGGGAGGTGGGCCTCAAAACCCTTTGCGTTGCCTGTGACAATGATGTTTACGTCCCATCTAGGGTTTCCTGCATACATGTCGCCCCGTTCCCAAGTTGTGGGTTTCTGGAACCTGAAGTGTTTTCGGGGTATTTGTAGGTGATGCATGCCATTTTCTGGGAAGTGTTGTAGCCATGCAAGGTAGGCAGTTCTGTTTGCATCGGACCAGGCAGGCAGGATATGTATGCCAAAGACAGGGGCTGTTGTGTTACGGGCCGCTGCTATGGCAGTAGCCATGTTCTTATTCAGGTCTTCGTCCTCATACTCTGGGTTGTGCACGCTTCCGCCGGTCCACCTATATCTGTAGCTATCCCATTTTGCCCCAAAGATTTGGTCCCTTTTGTGGGCGCTCCAGTACATCGTAAATGTGGGGTTGTAATTGAGTGGGCTTTCGAATCTCTTTTGTTATGTCTGTGAGCTGCCTGAGAGCCTCATACACCTCAGGGGGAGTGGCCCAGTGGTTCTTTATTTGGACCTTCCTAATGGCTTTGTGATCTTTGATTTGTGCTCCATCTCTGTACCTGCACATGAGGGCATACAGTTCTTGGGGAAAGGTACCTGCCTTCAACTTCCGCATAACCTTTGGTTTGTGGCGAGTGCTGTGGCAGTACTGTTGGTACAGTATTGCTGTCCTTTCAGGGGTAAGGGTGTAGCGACATTTGCCATCTGGTCTGTATATGCAGGCGAGCGTTTTTATCCACAGTTGTCCATCTATGCACATCTCTACTTCTCTAATATAGACTTCGTGTCTTCCTGTGGGGTGGATGTCAGCATGGGGGTTCATTGGTGATGTGTCCATGTCGAAAATGTTGCTGTACTGCTGTCCAATGCTGATGTTGTATCTTTGAGGGTGATCGGGGTAGTAATCGCCTTGTTGCTGCAGTGCCGATAACCCTTGCTGAGCTCGAGCCAGCTCGCCAAGTGCAGGAGTTGCCAGGGACCGGTCATTTGCTGCTGCTGCCTGTTGCAACCGGTAAGCAGCAATCATCTCAGCAACAACTGGATTATGTGCGATGAGGTCGCTCTCACTTCTCGACTGGGCTTCCAATGGACGTTGTAGTGCCTTATATCAAGAGGGAGGCCTTTAGTGGCATACTGATCCCTGTTACATTCAATGCAGGTCCAGCCTGTCGTGACATCCTCTTCCAATATGTCCCCTGCAGGGCGATGGGTTAGCGGGAGACAATCAATATGATATCGTCTGCTACATATGCTGCAATGTGCTAGGGTTGTACGGGCAGGGATTCGTCGTGCTGGCAGGCACTTTGACAAGCATGTGCTTTCCCAAAACATTCCCAACTCGGGCAGTGTTTGGGAATGTTTTGGGGATTTGTTGGGATGATGGGCGATTCCATTTCTATGTGTTTGGGAGTTCTTTGGGAATGGGTTGGGATATTGTTGGGACGTTTTTGGAAGATCTGGAACTCCGTTTCCCAAACATTAGGGAATGCCTTGTGAACACTAGGGGAGTCGGTTGGGAAGATGTGTGCATATGGAACACTCAGTCACTTATGCTGCTTTGCGACTACGCTTGCCCCATGCGAATTGTAAATTGACACCACATGATAGCAAAGAAGCGCTGACAGAAGGCGCTGACAGAAAGGGAAGTCGACTTACATCGCGGCTGCTCACAGAAAGTTCCAGGGCGCTGCATGCTGCTTGAACGAAGAGCCTCTACAGGCGGACGTCCCCAAGAATACAGGCAATGTATGCCTATAAGTCCCAAATACAGCGCGGTCGCTGATAACAATTCCAGCGTCTGCCTCGTCTGTACAGACTAAGGTGTCGTCAAGCATGCAGTCGAGGAGGTAACAGGAAAGTCACAGATTCTGAGTCAGGGATCTCATATGCGTTGACAGCTGCCTTTGCAAAGCTAGCAGCGCCGTCGTGTGCTCCGTAAAAAGCCACTACTTTGCCGACTTACTGAACAAAAAACGAGAACCTTCACGTCATCCGGCATCTTCAGCAGCGGTCCTGCGTTAAGAACAAATGCAACCTATATGTCCCTAGATGTTCCTTACAAAAGCTCTTAGCGCCCTTGCAACAATTCAGCAAGCCTCAATTCCCATGCAACAAGCTGATCCGAGTTGAGTTGAGTGCTTGTCCCAGGCTCCGCAACCACCGCTTGAATTCATGGCAGAAGTTAAGCTTCTCTAAGCGTCTTCATAGATAGAGCAACCATTCCGTCGTGTATAGGTAGCTTACAGGATGCATGGCTAGCTGTTAGGAGTCTTCATTCGCGCTGTCTGCGCTTTCTCATGGGTGTCGGAGACAAAGACCGCGCTTACTTTGGACCAGGTACAGTGTAGGCAAGTCATACGCATACCTTGCCTTCACATAACGTATAACTGGTCTATATGATGTTGACTAGTCAACACCTGCATATTGTTGCTCCCATGCTGGCTGATAGGGGTGCCTCGAACTGTACCGTTCGAGCAAGGGTTGTGACAGTTAGGGCCTGATTGGTCGGTCAAATATCCGTAGAATGTGATCAGCATTCTCGGGGGATGCATGCGTTAGCCCATGTAGCATCCCACTCTGATTGCAAACCGTTTAAGCGTCGATGGACTTGCTTTCGTAATAGCCGATGCTAATAAGAACTAGATAGGACGGTGCAAGCTATGGATCTTCAGCAGACCTGCTGATGATAAGCAGTTAGAAGTTAGAATAAGGTGTCTGCCTGAGTTTGACTAGTCAAAAGGCCTCTCTGGATATATGGGTAACTTCTGTGCTTGTCACCCCGCCACTCAGCTGTCAGACAGTTGAACGCACGTCAGGTCCTATACGAAAGCACCCGGACTATGATTACGTATATCCGTCAATTTCAAAGCTATCCGTTGTATAGACAGAACCCTGTCCATTATGTCTCGCCATGGTTTACATGGAGTCCGCACCGTGCTCGGGGTCCGACCTGGGAACACTCCCCCTAGCTCCGAACGTTCGTCTCAGCGTCCTCGGAACGATCCAATTGTCTTCCCTGAGTTTGCCCGTGCTGCTCCAGCTGTAACAGACTGTAGTGAAATAGCTAAAACCTGACGGTTTAGGAGGGTAAAAGCCTGAGGTAACTCAGTTTGGTCAAGCAGACACTTGGCTCACCTCTAAGGAACATACGTTTTTGGCTTATGTTGTGTTATGTCATTGTTTGGCCTTGAGTTGGCCAAGAGTGTACCGCTGTAGTGTTGAGTGTACCTGACATTCTCGGAGCCATATGCACTTTATGGTACTTTATCAAGTGGTGAGGGATCATTGGTCAAGGGCTGTCACAACGCTTTGCCTCATTTCGGGCTTTCACCAACCCTATAAATAGGGGCGCTGGGAGGCTATGGTTCAGCCTCAGTTCATTGTGTTATAACTTTGTCTACAGTACACGCCTTAAGTGTCCTGTGTATCGACTTGTCAGCTTCACTTCGCTGACATCTCCGGTCCACACATGGTTGAAGGCTAAGCGCTTACGTGCCGCCTAAGCAACTAGTTCGACCCGGGAGAGGAACCGTAACATTTGGTTTGGGAGCCTAATTGATCCGTATAAGTATCCGCCCGTTATTGCTGTCTTACACGAGTAAGCATCGTACTGGGTTACGACCGCATGCCGCGCAACCATAAGAGAGCAAGGGAGCAGAGCATACCTCGGCGTGTCTCGCGTGCATCCGAACAGTACATTAACTACGCTTGCGAGTTCCTTTGGAGCAATAGCTACTTGGATAGTATCCGCGTCATTCAGCAGCAGCATCTAGTCATAGTCCGCGTTCCTGCTGCTTGTATCGAAGCAGCCGAACAGTTCGAGAATAGAGAGAGTGACCTTGTTGTGGACTTTACAAATACGTTAAGCAGCGAACCCGCTTGGAGGCGCTAGCAGACTCTCAGCAGGCTCAGCAGCCTATCGACCAGTGCTTACGTGTGACGGTACGCGCGCTGTCACCCGCTGGCTTCCATGGTTACACTCATCAGACCGCCCGCAGCTTAAATGGAGGGACAAATGGAGCAGCTGACTACACAGCTACAGCAGCTATACCATGAGCACGCTGCTATGGCTCAGCAGTTCGCAACCGCGCAACAGCAACTAACGACAACTCAGCATCAGCTTGCGCAGATGCAGCAGCAGCCACAGCACGCCAGTGGCGCCGCAGCTCTTGGACCTAAGCTAAAGCTGCCTAAACCACCTGTGTTTACTGGCCGCAACCGCGAGCCAACGCCACAGAACTGGACCTATCAGATGGAGAACTTCCTTAGTGCGAATGACATCAACCTGGACACCCCAGCAGCCGTCGTTTACGCAGCAGGTTACCTTTGCAGACTCTGCCTTAACATGGCACCGTATGCACCAGATCGATGTCGCACGGGGAATCGTAGTAACGTACGCCAATTGGACCGAATTCAAGACCGCTCTCATCAGCCGTTTCACCGCAATTTCAGCCGAACGCACCGCCCGGCAGAAGCTGACCTCACTCAGGCAGGACAAGAGCGTTAGGGAGTATGCGCAAGACTTCAACTTGTGCATGATAGAATTGCCAGAAATGAACGAGAAGGACCGGTTGTACCGCTTTCTGGAAGGACTCAAGCCCGAAGTACGAATTCACGTCGAACTGAAGAAACCTGATACCCTTGCTGAAGCAATAGAGTTGGCTATCCAGACTGACTCTTTGCTTTGGCAAATCAGGAGAGGACCAACCCTGGTGGGCAGAGGAGACACCTACCGAGCTATGACCAGTCATCACTCAGCAGGACCCAGTGCCATGGAGATTGGCTCACTTGAGACCAAGGGCCACGTAGGCCCAGAGAGGGCCATGAACTTCAAGCAGAACATCCGTTGCTTCTACTGTGGAGCAAGGGGTCACTACAAGCGTGACTGCCTGAAGCGTAAGAAGCACCTAACCATGCGATCTTCAAACTAGAAGAGGCGCGTGGTATAGTGAGTCCCACACGCGCCGAGAAGGCCAAGCCCCGACCCGCAGAAGACTCACGGACTGGCATACCATCAAGGACAACAAGGATGTCAGGGAACAGCCACCCCACGGTGCCAAGGGGTACCCCAAAGCAGAGACCAAAGCAGTGTTCAACACAGAGGAGGGACCGTGAGGACTGGATGTTTGACCCTTTGGAAAGGGCCAGCTTTGAAGCGTATTACGGACCATTTTCAGTAGACGCCTGTGCGGATCCCGAAGGACATAATGCCCAGGCCCAAAAGTTCTACCACAGCCAGAATTCCTTCCTCAAGGCGAATGTCGAGGGAGAGAACGTATGGCTGAATGCGCCCTATCGCCGCGCTGGCCATTTTCTGAGGCACTACTTGGAGTGCAAGGAGAGAGCACCGACTCAGACTAGCGCAGTTATCGTTTTGCCCAAATGGGACAACAAGCCGTGGTGGAAACTCACTCAGGGATTCAGGGTTCTGAGAGTCTACCCTGCCGGCAGCCACCTATTTACAGCACCAGCACACCCCGGCGAAGTTACCCGGACAGATTTAGGACCAACTAGATGGGACGTCATTGTATTTTGGGACCCACCTACACTCCAAGGGATTATGAAGGCACTACCAGCAGAAACAGCAGTTACTTCAGCTTCCGCCGAAACCGTACCGCTACCCGATACCGACGTAATTACATCAGAGCTGGAAGGACTACAGCCGACCAGTAATCAGCTAATACGGCTAACAGCAGTGCTATGGGGCCGCAAAGTACGAGCCCTAATCGACTGTGGAGCCGGTGATAATTACATCAGCAGTCAACTCGTTGACGAAATACGACCTAAGACTCTCACCGTACCCGGAAAAGTGGTGCAACTTGCTGGACCCGTGACGCAAGACGCCAGCCGGTTGTTGAACCACCAGACCTTTCGAATTGGAGCTTTCAAGGACAAGGACAACTTTACGGTTACCAAGCTAGCACGAGATGACCTCATCTTAGGAAAACCCTGGTTGACTCGGGTCAACCCGCCCATTGACTGGATCAGTAATACCGTGACTATCATCAAGGGGCGAAATTCCTACACCTTGAGATCTACGGTTGAAGACACGTCACCTACCGTGAACCTCCTAAGTTCACTGCAACTCAAGCGTGAACTACGGAAGGGAAGAACCGCTTACCTCGCCGTAATCCGTGAAGTTCTGGAAGAAGGGACCAAGCTGGAAATTGAAGGTCCTACAGAGGAGTGGAAAGGAAGCCTGATACAAGTCTTGGAGAAGCACCAGAAGATTTTTGAGCCGTTGCCCAAGGGGTTACCACCCGAACGAGCGATCGATCATCATATCGACTTAGAACCCGGAGCACGACCGCCCTACCTACCCACCTATCACATGAGACCTCTGGAGCTGGCCGAATTGAAGAAACAGCTAGCCGAAATAATTGACATGGGGTACATACAGCCATCAAAGTCACCCTATGGGGCACCCGTACTCTTTGTGCCCAAGAAGAACGGGAAGTTACGTATGTGTGTGGACTACAGAGCTCTCAACAAGCTCACCGTGAAGAACCGGTATCCGTTGCCACGTATCGATGAGCTTTTGGACCAGTTAAATGGAGCTACAATCTTTACTAAACTGGACTGCCAACAGGGCTATCACCAGATTCGTATATCAGGTGATGACGGAAGTATTCAGAGGACCGCCTTTCGCACCCGATACGGCCACTACGAATGGTTAGTCATGCCCTTTGGCCTGACTAATGCGCCAGCTACGTTTCAAGCCCTAATGAACAACATCTTACGCCCGTACTTGGACCAATTCGTGGTAGTCTATCTGGATGACATCTGCATCTACTCCAAAACCCCGGAGGAGCACCTACAGCACGTGGACAAAGTCTTGGCCTTGCTTGAGCAACACCAGCTCTACATTGGCCTTGACAAGTGCGCTTTTGGACAAGCTGAGATGGGTTTTCTCGGACATGTGATCAGCAAGGACGGAGTAAAGGTGGACCCAAAGAAGGTGCAAGCTGTCACCGAGTGGCCTACACCTTCTAACGTGAAGGACATCAGGAGCTTCCTTGGTTTGACCGGTTACTATCGACGGTTCATTAAGCACTACGCTCACCTCGCGCTACCACTCACCGAACTGACCAAGAAGGAGAATGGATGGAAATGGACAGCGTCAGAAGAAGCAGCCTTTCAAGGCCTGAAAGAAGCCGTAACTTCAGCACCAGTTCTCGTTACCGCCAACCCCGAACTTCCGTATGAAGTTTACACCGACGCCTCTGACTTTGCTCTTGGAGCAGTCTTGCTACAAGACCAAGGCCAAGGACTTCATCCCGTCGCCTACCTATCGCGTAAGCTCAGCCCGACAGAGCACCGCTACCCGATCGGTGATAAGGAGTTACTAGGCATCTACTGGGCTTTAACCGAGTGGAGATGTTACCTGGAAGGAGCACAGTTCAGAGTGAACTCGGACCATCTTAACCATACCTGGTTTGCGACCAAGAAGAACCTTAACCGCCGACAGACCAAGTGGAGCCAGTGGTTAGAATCATACTACTGCGGAGTGGACATCGCCTACAAGGAGGGGAAGTCAAACCTCTCTGACCCTCTATCACGCCGTGCCGACCTGTACAGCATCAGTTCGATTAATACCGATGACCTACTCACCCGCATTAGTAACAGCTACGAGACCGATGAATACTACAACCAGCCGTTTCCGTATTTGGAGAACATCAATGGCCTTTGGTACTTTGGAGATCGTCTAGCAGTACCTCGTAATCTGGAGATTCGGCATAAGATAATCCGTGAATGCCATGACTCACTCAGTGGAGGACATCTGGGAGTGACCAAGACAATACAGCGTGTGGCAAGGAGGTTCTGGTGGCCACACATGTCAAAGACAGTACGTCAATACATGACCGCCTGCCCATCATGCCAACGGAACAAACCATCGAACCAGTTACCCGGTGGACTACTGCAGCCGATTCCGATACCGAAAGCAAAGTGGGAGGAGATGACAATAGATCTAATTACCGACCTACCGCCGACCCGTAATGGTTATGACACAATTGTGACCTTTGTGGACCGGCTTAGCAAAGAAGTACACTTTGCTCCGACAACAAAGAAGGTTGACGCCGTTGGACTCGCCCGAATCTTTCGTACTACCATCTACCGACATCATGGAATGCCTAAGGCAATAATCTCCGACCGTGACGACCGTTTCCTTAGTCATTTCTGGAGAGCACTCTTCTCAGTAGTGGGAACTGATCTGAAGTTCTCAACAGCCTACCACCCACAGAGTGATGGCCAAAGTGAACGTGCAAACCGCACACTGGAGGAGTACCTGAGACACTACATCAACCCCCTGCAAGACAACTGGGACGAATACTTGGACCTAGCCGAGTACGCCATCAATGACTCCATCAACCCAAGCACCGGTTACACCCCATTCTACCTCACATACGGTCAACACCCCAACACCGCCTTGGACCTCACTACCGATGCTATGGTGCCTAAGGCACAGGACTTTCTGGTGGAAATGAAGGATGCTGTCACCCATGCCAAGGCCAAGCTTCAAGAAGCCCATGCCCGTCAAGCAACCCAAGCTAACAAGAAGCGGCGCGATGTAACCTTCCAAGTAGGAGATAAAGTGGCGCTATCCACAGCCAATTTGAGGTTACCTTCAACTATGTCTAAAAGTTGGCACCTAAGTACATTGGCCCTCTCAAAGTGACTAGAGTGATTAACCCTGTCGCATATCAGTTGAAGTTACCAGCGAATTTGCGTATTCATAATGTGTTTCATGGGGCGTTAGAGGCAAGTCGAGCAGGTTTGCTGTCCGGCTAGAGAGGTGCAATGCAGATGCCTGACCCAGTGGAGACCAGCGTAAAAATGCACTGTCACTCTCCACAAAGCAGCGCCACATGTATCAAGGCGCGCTGCAAGCCAAAACGGATTGCAGTGTGCTGTGGACATGGATAATACCATGGATAACGTCTGGCGAGCTCAGTCACTCACAGTCCATTGGCACGGCGCCCGGCGCCTACAAACCGTGGTGTCTCCATGGCAAATGTGGCTCTTAAGCAACCAGTACAAACACATATGATAACAGGTGAGCGCTGCAGAATGTGCATGTCTTGTGTACCTCAGTCACATGGTCAATTACCGGTAGGTTCAATGACCCCGTCGGTGATCTGTCTATAGCTTGGTCGGCATGCAGTCATAATGTGATATGGCAAACATCCCCAGAAGACATGCACACCCTCCCATGCAAGCATGATATTGGGGATGTCTTGAAAGGGCTAGATTTTTGATAAGCCATAGTTTGTACTCCAACCAGTGACGATTAGTAGTTTTGGCTGCTGCACCGAATAGAACCCTGGAATTGCACACGGCCATTCAGTGTTGCCCTTGACTCTACTGTGTCCGGACGTGTGAGCGTACATGTGTATGATGACTGCTAGCCTTGTAGACTGGTTATGCAGGAGTTTCATCATGGTAAATGAGTGCTCCATTCTGAGAGGCGCTATCATGTTGAGGTCATTTACCTGTTCTGTCTCTAAATGCTTGCATTCTGTGTCCCAGTGCCCATATTCCTTGCTTTTGATGTGTCATTCTTGCAATGCTTTTCTAAATGCAGGTTTGCAGCTTTAGCTTATGCTTCGTGCGTTGTGCAAATGGCAGGGTACTGCTGGGTTGCTGACCAGTCAAATAGCATGCTGCCATGTAGTAAAATTCTGATAGTTGGGAGCCTCATAACTGCCTCCGCCTTTTGGATGGCCTTGCAGCCTCAGCTCTCTAGCAGTCTCGTCTTCTATGTTGTGATCTGCTGTCCAAACATTGTCAGGCTGGTTGGAGTCATCTCACAGGCGCTGCACAGCATAGGAGTTGTTCATGATCTATCTTGAAGTATCAGCAACCACCTAGATCTATAGTGTTTCAGTCTCTCACTCTTTCTCACTCCCTTAGTAACACTGCCTGGTTGAAGTCATGCAATGTCCTCTCTCAAACACCCCTGCATGATGATTTGAGTGGTTTTGTTCCTCCCATAGTTTCATACAACTAAGAGTATTATCCTTTCCTGCCTGTAGGGCTGTATGTGGGTGTGATTTTGTCTCTTGCGCTGTACCAAAGGAGACTGACTCATAGACAGACTGATCCCCTGTGAGCACCAAACCAGCCAGGCTGCTGGATGTTTTGGAAAGCCAACTGAGCCTTCAAGTTTTTGAGAGCAGGGATTGCCCCTGGATGCTGGTGAGTTAAGGGTGGTGAGGGACAGGGTACAAGTCTAATAGATTGCAATGGGCTGCCTTCCACGTCGCCGCTTCAACGCATCCCCTGGTACCAATTTTGTCAGTGACAGCCACTAGTCTTTGGGATGTCTTGACTGCGGCAGCTTAGATGCATGCGTGCGACTGGACTCCCTCGCTAAGACGAACATTTCACCTCGGCTAGATAAAAATCGTTCACAGTCCTGCTGCAGCGGATTGCATGCATCTTGGATGGAGTGGGCTATTGGTCGATCTCCTTTGGCTTTACGCATTTTTAGCTATCGTAGAAGATGGTTCACTGCAAAGCTTCCATGACTGTGCAGCACCTGCCACATGACTGCAACCAGTTTGTTAGTGTGTGTTGAAAGAAAGAGAGAATGGTGATAGAGCTAAGCTGGTGAGAGCCGGAGACAATCAGACATCCAGAGACCTAGGAAACTGCAAAGCTCAGTGTTGTACAGACCGCATGCTAGTTTTCTGAAGGGTTCTGACAACAACTGGAGCGGCAGGCGTATCACTGGGTGCAACTCTCAAATTCCAATCATGTGGAGTAGCGTGGGGATCCACTCTAAAACATGCTTAATAAAATATATCAGTGCAGCCATCTGCTTCCATGGGCCCTGCACACCCTTCCTTCACGCCATGCCATGGCTGGATTATGTTTTTAAAAATCGATTGTTCCCCTCCTATTGCAGAAGCTAGTGGACTGTCTGATAGAGCTCACTTGTCACTACTGACCAAAAGGCTTTCATATGCAGGCCAGGAAGGAGATAACTTAGCCCGCTACAGAAGACCACTAAGCTGCAGATTTTGGAGGCCTTTTGCGTCTCAGCGTCCATGTCCCTTGCTTTACTGTCTCATTCTTGAAATGCTCATCTAAACGCAGTCTTTGCAGCTTTAGCTTAGGCTTCATACGTTGTGCAAATGGCAGGGTACTGCTGGGCTGCTGACCAGTCAAATAGCAGGCTGCCATTTGGTGTATTTCTTACAGTTGTGAGCCTCGTATCTGCCCGCGCCTTTTGGATGGCCTTGCAGCCTCAGCTGTCTAGCAGTCTCTTCTTCTATGTTGTTATCTGCTGTCCAAACAAACGTGGTTAATCTAGTCGGAGTCATCTTGCAGGCGCTGCACAGCATGAGAGTTGTGCAATGATCTATCTTGAAGTATCAGCAACCACCTAGATCTATGCCTCAGTCTCTCCCTCCTTTCTCACTCCTTAATGACCCTGCCTGGTTGGAGTCATGCAATGTCCTCTCTCAAACATCCCTGCATGATGTTTTGAGTGGGTTTCCCCCCCATTTTATACAACTCAAGAGTATTATTCTTTGCTCCCTGTAGGGCTGTATATGTGTGTGCTTTGGTCTCTTGCGCGGTACCGAAGGAGACTGACTGATAGACAGACTGATCCCCTGTGAGCACCAATGGAGCCAGGCCGCTGGATCTTTTGGAAGCCAAGTGAGCCTTCAAGTAGTTGAGAGCAGGGAATGCCCCTGGATGCTGGTTAGGTAAGGGTTGTGAGGGACAGGGTACAAGTTGAATTGATCTGAAGTGGGCTGCCATCCACGTCGCCGCTTCCACACCTCTCTTGGTACCGTTGTTGTCAGTGACAGCCACTAGTCTTTGGATGTCTTGGACGCCCTCGCTAAGGCCAGCATTTCACCTTGGCTAGATGGATATCGTTTACAGTCATGCTGCAGCGGGTTGCATGCATCTGAATGGAGTGGGCTACTGGTCGATCTCATGTGGCTCTATGCATTTTTAGCTATTGTAGAAGATAGATCACTGCAAAGCCCTCAGGACCATGCAGCACCCGCCACATGACTGCAACCAGTTTGTTGGGTTGTCTTGAGAGGGAGAATGGTAATAGAGCTAAGTTAGTGAGAGCAGGAGACAACCAGAATTCCAGAGACCTAGAGAACTGCAAAGCTCAGTGTTGTACAGACCGCATGCTAGCTTATTGAAGGGTTCTGACTACAATTGAAACGGCAGGTGCATCACCGGGTGCAACTCTCTCAAAGTCCAATCATGTGAGGTAGCGTAGGGATCCACGGTTCTCAAACATGCTAAATAAAGTATATCAGTGCAGCCATCTGCTTTCATGGGCCCTGCGCACCCTTCCTTCACGCCATGCCATGGCTGGATCATATTTTCAAGACTCGATTGTTCCCCTACTGCAGAAGCTAATGGGCTGTCTGAAAGAGCTCACTTCTCACTACTGACCGAAAGGCTTACGTATGCAGGCAATGAAGGAGATAAAGCCAGCTACAGAACACCACTAAACTGCAGATTTTGGAGGCAGCATTCCAGATTGGTTAAGGAGTCACATGGCACCTGACACCTGACTAAAGCATGGCCCTGTGCGCTTTGCCCACAACGGGCTTAGTAGGCCCTATGGGAGGAGCCAGAGGCGATGTCCTCAGAGCTGTTCGAAAGGCACAAGGCATGGCTGCCCATGCAAGGTGAGTCAGGCATGTCGAGGACTGGGCACACTTGTCGTGAAAGGCACATGATGTAACTAGATCACATGTCACTCAATACATCCCCCTTCACATGTTTTGTCAGTGCAAGTCACTCCATCTTGGGGATGTCTCAATACGATGCATTTTAATGGGATACCAGTATTGACTGGCCTTGACTGCTGCTATGCAGCAGTAACTTATGTCGCCTACGGCCATAGTCCAGCAGCAGTCATACACCCATGTGTTGTTCCCGTAAGAAAGTCTGGTGCAATAGCTCTGCTTTCATGGTGCCCCATAGCGGGTCATGCTTTTGTCACTAAAGCCTCTGTAGCGGAATGTACTACAACATAGTAGCGTGTCTTAGCCATTGCTTGCACTAAGTGGGCGCTCTTGTATAGTTAGGCCAGAGTTAGCAGCATGGCAATTGCAGGGTGCACATTTTTATCAGGAAGGCTTCCTCAGTCACATCATATGCAGATGCATTCATGTCATGTATGTGTACAACACAACTTCTTGGCCTGCTGGATTGCCCGTGGCTTGACAGCTGCAATTTGATGTGTCTTTCTAATGCAGGCAGAGTCCTGAACATGACAAAACACATGAGCTGACCGTCAAGCAGACATGGCAGACATGGCTGGCAGAAATGTATCGATGACTGCGGTGCCGCACCATATGCACTGAGTTATGGAGGACTGCTGCAAAATAGGTGTAATGCCAACAATCAACATGGCTCAATTATAAGGACAGCAATTAGGCATTGCTGCAAGCATGCTCTGGTTATCTAGTTGAGCACGTTGCCCAGGCAAGCATGGTTAATTTACCCGAATGTGTGAGGGTAAATGCGGGATGCTTGCTCACATAACCTTCTAAGATGCATTGGTTGCTTGTATGAGGTGTTTGTTATGACAGTTTTAAGTATTGAATTCGGCCATTCCCTCTTCAAGCAACGTCACATCCCCCATATAGATATCAACTGGAAACTCTGGTAATGCTGCCGTGGTTGCTATCACACGGATATATGTGGGATTATAATTGACAGGCTCCGTTAGAAACGGTCAGGCAGTAAGCAATGCAGGCCGGCCGCTCCCACATACAGCAAGCGGGCACTGTATGGGGTTTGTTACCAACTATTGTTTGCTGCTGGGCTTACAAGCCCTCCTTGTTTTTCTTAGGAGGGAGGTTCTTACCCCCATTGGGCCAGTCCAGGTTTTGGGTGCTTTGGACCTCGCTGCTAGACCTCCTGTCTAGGCATATGTTGTCAAGCATACATGCCGAAGACGACTTGTGTTCTGTTCCACCCCACTGTTCTTCGTGACGGCTTGAGGTGCCCGCGGGGCCTATGGCACCTTTTGCGGCTATGGCATATCATGAAGTGTAATATCATAATTTGATCGACAATCGTGGTAGTGCAGGCTTCCAGATGGGGAGGACTGTTCACATACCTACGGCACTCTTGAGCTGCAGCATATGTGACCTAGAGACATACTTAGATAACTAACGCTGAGTGTTGTACGGACCATATGCTGGTTTATTGAAAGGGTGTGACAACGTGAAGCTATAGGAGCATCATCGGGTGCAGCTCTCTCAAGATTCAATCAATCATGTGTGGTAGTATGCATGGGGTTCTACTCTAGTACAATGTGCTTAAAAAAAAAGACCGGTGCAGCCATCTGCTTCCTTGGGCTTTGCTCACCCTTCCCTGACGCCATGCCATGGCTGCATTAATTTTTTAAGACACGGTTGTGAACCTTTTGCAGTAGCCAGTGGCCCGCTCGAAAAACTTACAAACTAGCCACACCGACAACAACCTACATTCACACTTAATACACCGTGACATAGTGAGTACACCAGCTCACTAAACATATAAGCAACACTTTACAGCAACTTACAGTGGACTTACACAAGTTACAGCAGCTTACAGAAGTTACAAGCCAACATTACAGCAACTTACAGTGGACTTACACAAGTTACAGCAGCTTACAGAAGTTACAAGCCAACATTACAGCAGATTACATGCATTACAGCTGTTACATTTTAGTTTATGTCAAAGATTAGCAAGCGTACTTGTCTAATCTGCATGATTTGTATGAGGGAGGAGTAGGGCGAAGCAGAGGTGGACACCTGGCAAGGCAGATAGATGGGAACACTCAGAAGAGAAGAAGACCTGAGGTGGACCAGGTCTGAAAACTTCTAAGTGAACCCCTCTTTGATTCGCCGTTGGGACGAACATGTGACCAGTTCGTACATGACGAACCAGTTCGTAAGTTACGAACATGACGAGCGGTGACAGCGCTCTCACCCGCGGAGGAACGGGAAAGCAAGAGAGCGACATACACAAGTAGCGTGCACAACGCTACACCTGTGCCAGTTTGGGCCCAGCCGGTAGGCAGGGACTTTCTGTGGGTATTCTAAAGTGTTGCTGCATTTCTAAGCAACATGCCGCCTAAGCGCAAGGAGTATGGCCCTGTTCGTACATTCCCTGCTAGCTGGCGGCTCGTGCCACAGGCTGATACTCCACTAGAAAGTACAGATGCCTACCGCCTGTTCGCTTATTCACGTTGAAATCATGATAAGTTCACCTGTTTCTGCCAGTGCGGCAGCATGTAGCGAGAGCCATATCTAGCACTTACAGCAGCGGCTGGCTCTTTACCACAGGCTCGCTTACATATTATCTCCAGAAGCATGCATGGAGAGCCATATCTATGTTCTTGCCTTCACGGCAGTGACAGCAGTGACCACTAGTCACCGGGCTCTCCTGGGCTATTCAGCACATGCTTGCATTTCTAGGCTACAAGCCTGCAATGCTATTACTATTACGCCCACGCCACTAATGTGCACATTATCCTCACGCACTAACTGACAGACCGGCTTGCACCCCTTCTGCATGCAGACGCCCCCCGGCGCCATAGGTGATCCTGAGCAAATGGAGCTCGACGCCTTGGGCAAAGCAGCTGCAGCAGACAAGTCCGGCAACCCCCACGACAACGCCGACAGACCTCCCAAGGGTCCTCCAGTCGGTGAGCTGCTCGACCTGAACAAAGAGCCTAGCAAATGCTTGCAGCTTCTGAGCATGCTGGAAGAGCAAGCTCTGGGCAAGCAGGAGCTCTTTGAGGCCGTGCAGCTGAACCTTGCTCACCGCTATCCTGGCTGAGGCGCCGCTGCTGCAGACTATGGACGTAGGTCCTGAGGATGCTCCGCAGCACCTGCTAGCCAAGGAGTTATGGGAGATAGAGTAAAGCCACCTATGACATGCTGCACGCTAGTGTGCACCCAGGGTCAAGGGTGACCGTGGTGGGATGCATTAGTCTGGTAGTATGCCTGTTAGCAGCTGGCTGTCTAAGCTTCTGCTAGCGTGGTAGTGTGAGATGTGGTGATGCTTTGGTGTGCCTGTTATGGGCGGATGCATCAGGAGTTGTGAGACCAATGGCCTGGCAACTTGGATTTTCTACTGTGGAGACACTGATGCATCAATGTGCTCCGGCAGGGACTGACCTGGGTGAGCTTCCTCCTTGCTAATCCCTGGGCTACCCATTATTTGCAGGTCAGTACAAGGGTGAACTGTTAGAGACCCAGGGCAATACCTTAGAATGGGAGGATGCATGTTCGAATGGCACATGGGCCTTTGCACAGGGTGAAACATGGGTGGAAACTATTGAACATGCTACTGAGATCTGCAGGCATGGTCCAGAGTCTATTGGACCAAATGGCATGGTAATAAACCCTGAGCGGTTCAGTTCTGGAATGAAGTACCTGCCGGTGTCATGGTTCCTTTCAAGGGAACATGGAAAGATCACAAAGCACCAAAGCCTCATGTGACGCCGAATCATAACTCTGCCATGGTTCATGCAAAACAACTAGGCCATAAGTTGGATGAGGCTGAGCAAATGGGGATGGCCCGCGCTATGATCCAACGTGTCACGGTTCCAAGCAGGATTTTGCTTGCAATGTGATAGGTGCTAGGGTTAAGCCTTCTGGGGCAATGCCTTCTGGGGCAATCAGAATGCTGGTAGACCCTAGGTTGCCTGGGATCAATGAAGCCATGATTGAGCTACCATGCAATCTCCCCACAGTCAAACATATTTTCCACTAGTTAACCCACCTCTGTGCTCGGCAAGCACGATCTTCTCAACTGGTCATTCATTGCACCTTACCTTTTCCCTTTACATACGATTACGATTACGATTACATCATGGCCCCTCAAAGGGGGCGCCCGTACGGAGCCAACCTAGGCTCCATGGGCAGAAATACTGGAACCTGGTCCATCAGAAGTGAATGTCTCAGCAATATCACCTCTTGGTCCAGAAGAAAAGGTATCGAAAATACGACCTTGCGATTCATCCCCGAATAATGACAAATCAAAGTAAGGATTATAGTCCTCACATTCCTCCGACCTCCGAAATTCCATGCATTCATAAACAAACTTTGCAACTTGGAAACTTGGCTCTTGGTCCATGAACAATCTCACGTTGTCTGAATTATGCTTCATTGTACTAGAAGCTTCCTGGCAACCTCCAAACTGTGCAAACAAAACGGTATTATACTTCTCACGAATTCTATCATATGATGGGCATTCAAAAAGAAAGTGTACCTCGTCCTCAACCACTGTGCAAGAACATTTTGAACATACACGATGCTGCCTTGGCAGTTTGGGACGAGCCCACCTCCCAGTTTCAATAGCAAGATGGTGTGCACCAGTACGAAACCGCATTAACTGTTTCACATAAGTAAACGGGATACCTGATGTGTGCCTGATATACCTTGGCATACTCTGAGGATAGCCAGCCTCTAACTCCTCCTGAGGGATGTCTCCCGTCATAAACCACGAATGATATGTGGAAAGCTTGATCAAATTTGAGCTGACAGATTGCCTGGGGTTTGCATATGCGGCCACCTTGTCCCATGGCTCTTGCAACATGGTATCCCAAGTACCCCACACTTTAAGCCATGGAATAGCTGCAAGTTTATCATTGTCCGGCTCAGCTAGGCCATTTGTTGCCAGAAACTCTGCAATGGTCCCATCTGCGTCTCTACCCTGAGAAAGAGAGCGTACTGTATGCATAAACCGTCCAGCCCAGCTCTTAGGAGCAGAACCAACCCCCTCGCCTGCGTAAGATGCCAAAGATTCACGCACAGCCATGCCCAATAGGCTATCAGAGGGCACTTTGCCAAGCCTACGCCATAGATCAATAGAGGCTCGTAACCAACCCTTTGCCACTGGATTCATGCACATCTCCTTATGCACCACAGTTGTTGGCACAGACTTCCTCAACTTCCCCAGCTGCCTTAAAAATATGCTTTGAATCTTTTGAAGCTCATTGTCCCATAGCTTGTCCAGCGTATCACAAGAGAACAGCAGATCCGGTCCCCATACCTCACTACAATACTCCATGATTGGCACAACCAGGCAAGAGAACATCCGTAACTTGATAGAAATATCAGTGATCCCTGCTAGCTTAAATAAAAATGTAAAGCTACTGTAATGACCGTGATATGGCTGTAATTGCTGTAATAACCCCTGTAAAGCCAAATGTAATAGCCCCCTTTTTCTCATAGTGTCGGCACCAGAGATTTACGCAATGCGCTTGTTTGACCACAAGTGAACAGGCTTGCGGACGCTTAAAACTGCGTTCGCTGTAATCTCGGCTCATCTGCGCTCGCACCGGCACATGAGCCTCGACTGGGGGCACATCACCCTCAGCTCCCCGAGCACAGGTAAATAACTAGAACTAAACCAATTGAAAGTTCTGCTCCAAAACCTCGTTGCGCTTCTCCTGGTCAAAGTTGCAGGGTACTATTCCACCTGGTGGAATAGTACCCTGCACCTTTAACCATTGGGCATAATGTGTTGAATTGGTTCACGGCTGCCAGATTTAGTGTCAAAAGTGTCATCAGCACATGCTGTTCTAGGGTAGTTCAGTGTCTTTTTTCTTCCTAGGGTTACAATTGGCTCCCAGCATGTAGTTGCTGTGTAGTTGGGCTTTATTGCAGAGGCAATGACCCCATTGAGCCATTTTGACTGTTTTGCACACTTAGGTGTTGCTTTACAATGCGATCTTTACAACTGTAGTCCATTCAGTGCCAAGGCCCGCTTGTAAACTATTATGAAGGTGCAAGTCTGAGAACAGCCTTGGATCAAAGGGCAGATGTATGCAGGATACAGACAATGCATGGCCATAGGATCACGCTCCAATGACTAGTATGGGGGAGCTTGACAACTCAGGAGTCAGGAGGATTATGAGGATAGCTTTTGTAGTTTATCTGGCTGGGACATGGTGCGGCGCCTTAGCCGGCGGATCATGACGTAGCTGGCCGCGTCATGAGTCAGCCGTGCTCAAGCTGGCGCCGGGTCTACTAGTGACACCTTTTTTGAGGATTGAGGAAACACTGGACCTTCCTACCAGCCACGCATGACGGCCACCGTACAGGGCATTTTTGACTGGTTACCAAAATGTCTTTCGAACGGCCTGCCACTGCTGATTGCCTGACTGCCGACCCTAGATACTTTATAAGGCTATCTGTAGGATGCTGTCAGGGTCGATTGGACGGCCCTACCGTGAAAAGAAAGGGCCGGGCAGTAGGTGGCATCGGGCATGCTTGCTAAATGCCGAAGCAAACATGCATTTGTATGTAAAGGGAAAGATAAGGCTCAGATGGTGGACACCCTAGGCTAGTAATATCTCTCCTGTTGGAGAGAGCCTATAGGAGTGGGGACCCCTTTCATCATAGCCTGGATTTAAGGATTTGCTAGGATGCCAGTGCCACCCAGCCAGAGTCACCGCCCTGGGTCAAGGGTCTGCCTGCAACCTAAGTTTGGTCAACCCTTGACAGGGCTGGCTGTGTTTGACTAAACCCTAATCCTGCTGTGCAGCAAGCTAGGGTTTAGCCAGGATGCCTATTCTAGGCCAGCCATAAACCCTGGCTGGGTGTCACTGGCACCATAAATGAGATTAAAATTAACCCCTGAGGGATGGGTGGGTGGGTGCTTAGAAATGCAGCAACACTTTAGAATACCCACAGAAAGTCCCTGCCTACCGGCTGGGCCCAAACTGGCACAGGTGTAGCGTTGTGCACGCTACTTGTGTATGTCGCTCTCTTGCTTTCCCGTTCCTCCGCGGGTGAGAGCGCTGTCACCGCTCGTCATGTTCGTAACTTACGAACTGGTTCGTCATGTACGAACTGGTCACATGTTCGTCCCAACGGCGAATCAAAGAGGGGTTCACTTAGAAGTTTTCAGACCTGGTCCACCTCAGGTCTTCTTCTCTTCTGAGTGTTCCCATCTATCTGCCTTGCCAGGTATCCACCTCTGCTTCGCCCTACTCCTCCCTCATAAAAATCATGCAGATTAGACAAGTACGCTTGCTAATCTTTGACATTTGTATGTAAAGGGAAAAGATAAGGCTCAGATGGTGGACACCCTAGGCTAGTAATATCTCTCCTGTTGGAGAGAGCCTATAGGAGTGGGGACCCCTTTCATCATAGCCTGGATTTAAGGATTTGCTAGGATGCCAGTGCCACCCAGCCAGAGTCACCGCCCTGGGTCAAGGGTCTGCCTGCAACCTAAGTTTGGTCAACCCTTGACAGGGCTGGCTGTGTTTGACTAAACCCTAATCCTGCTGTGCAGCAAGCTAGGGTTTAGCCAGGATGCCTATTCTAGGCCAGCCATAAACCCTGGCTGGGTGTCACTGGCACCATAAATGAGATTAAAATTTAACCCCCCAATAATGAGCCCCCAAGCGGGGAGACGCCCACGCCACAATGTGGCCGGTGCCTTTACAGCCACCAGGCAGTGGCCACTGACATTCCACAATGGGGAGTCACATACATTGTGTGACCTGTAGCCGCATGTTTCTTGTCGTGTGCATGTATGCCCGGACGGCATCTGACTGCCATCTGCCATGAGCTTTAATTCTTTCTACTGTCACCCCAGCCGGCCACGCAGCCATGACACCCCCCCGTCTAAGGCTGTGCATGCCTTAAGCTTTTCCGGTTGACAGAGATGTCCGGGTGTGGACGATGAATGCAGTAAGGTGTACTTTCAACCTTTTTGCCAGAGCTTGTCCCTTTTTTTGTAATGGGGGAGGATGATAGACGTCGAGCGTCTCAATCCTAGGCCGTAAAGATGGGGTCAGAGGAATGAGCCTTAGCCGTCCTTCTAAAGTTCAGCCAGGCTTGTACACAATCCGCAATGCGGGTGCCGTCTGTCGAGGTACATGTGATGGTAATTAACCTGTGCCCCCTGTCCCCGTTGGTCTGTCTTTGATTTGCGTATGTGCAACTCCACAAATTTGCTACCACCTTCAACTCCCACTTTGATGTCCTCCAAAAAAAATGTTTCTTTTGGTAGCAATGATCTCCGACCGCTGGAGCATGCCATAGAAGCCTAGGAGAATGCGAGTGAGGTCTCGCAGGTGTAGCCATTGTGTGTGTTGATCTGCTTCTTGCCATTTTACCGCTAGATACTTGACCAAGAGACGCAGTATAGGCTTGGTCAAACCGATCTTGCCTTTGGGTAAGGTCCTTGCTGTATCTTATGGCATTTAGCAGTTCTTGATTGTCTCTGTGCACAGGCGAGACTGATCAGCTCTTGTGGACTTGAGCCAGTCCATAAATTGCTGAAAGAGTGGACTCAATGGTGCCGCCGACTTTGTACCTGGCTGTTGCCCAGGCCATGAAGAGTCGTACCAGTTGAAGGTCCACCACCCCTTTCTTTCCAGGGGGTAGGATCTGTGGCAAAGGCTTATAAATTTTTGTGCTTTTGTGTTGCCCACTAGACGAACCTGTGCAGGCTCGATGCCTATGTGTTTTGGGAGGATTAGCGAATCCTCTGTGCATCGAAGTACACTAGCATGTATGCTGAAACTGCGACATCTTCGCTGGCACTATGCGAGGGAATTTGAGCCGCAAACTTGATGCAGTCTGCACACACAAGCAAACCTGCTGGTTTGGCGTGTTTGCCAAGCCCCAAGCACATAGGACGCCATTGTCTGCCGCAGTCTTCACATGTTAGCTGACGATGGTGGTTGTACGACAGCACGCTTGACAGAGAGACGGATTGTCGCTGTCACGTTGTGTCTTGTGTACTGTTGTTGAACCTGCTAGGCTCACATGCAGCATCAGCGGGCCATGCTTTGCGATTGCCTAGCATCAGTACTAGAATGGGAACAATGATCGAGTTGGCAGAGCAAGGATGCGTTCTTCCACCTAAACACTTTTAGCCCAGGTTCGTAGCGCTGTGGTAGTTGGAACTGCGAGCGCTTACGCCTGATGTACTTCCTATACCGGCGTGCTGTAGTCCATTTCGGGACTACTACCGTGGCGACTGTGTTTATTGGGTCAAAGCGCCATGCTGCTACGATGGTGTCCAGGATTGTGTCGAGTTGTGCACAAGGAGCGTCAGCCCGGAGGACTTTGCCCGCCAGATCCTGCCATATGGTCTTGTACAGGATCCGCTGTGGACTACCAGGTGGAGCAACCTGGCTGAACATTACAGCCCGAGACTGTTGCGCAGCAGTCATCCTATGCAGGTTGACTGTTGAATTGTTCAAGGTGCATCCTGCCATATGGTCTCGTCTGGCCCGGGACGTTGATTGCCTCTGGACGGTGGATCAGTTGGATTGAGCTCCCACTTTTCGTAAACAGCTTTCACTTCGAACCCATATTGCATGCCCAATCGGGCGATGCTAAGCAGGGTTCCTCTCAGTGGTACCTTGCAAGCAAGATGTCCCTTTGTTAATTGCAGAAATTGCATCGATGTTATTCATCTTGGCGATCACTTTTGCTGTGCCAGGTCTTCAACGCTAGTGCTAGAGACACTTGAGCAGTGCCTCAGATCCAGGCGCCGATGTGCTCTTTGGACAAAATTTTTTTGTTGCAAAATATCGCTGGGCTTTTGCTTAGTCCCTTGCAAGAGCACTAGCCAACGATACGAAGCACCAGTGACCGAATGAGTGTGTCCCATCAAGTAGCGCCGTGCTTCATTTCACGGATAAGGTGCAATGAATGACCCGTTGAGAAGATCGTGCTTGCCGAGCACAGAGGTGGGTTAACTAGTGGAAAATATGTTTGACTGTGGGGAGAGTGCATGGTAGCTCAATCATGGCTTCATTGATCCCAGGCAACCTAGGGTCTACCAGCATTCTGATTGCCCCAGAAGGCATTGCCCCAGAAGGCTTAACCCTAGCACCTATCACACTGCAAGCAAAATCCTGCTTGGAACCGTGACACGTTGGATCATAGCGCGGGCCATCCCCATTTGCTCAGCCTCATCCAACTTATGGCCTATTTGTTTTGCATGAACCATGGCAGAGCTATGATTCGGCATCACATGAGGCTTTGGTGCTTTGTGATCTTTCCATGTTCCCTTGAAAGGAACCATGACACCAGCAGGTACTTCATTCCAGAACTGAACCGCTCAGGGTTTATTACCATGCCATTTGGTCCAATACACTCTGGACCATGCCTGCAGATCTCAGTAGCATGTTCAATAGTTTCCACCCATGTTTCACCCTGTGCAAAGGCCCATGTGCCATCCGAACATGCATCCTCCCATTCTAAGGTATTGCCCTGGGTCTCTAACAGTTCACCCTTGTACTGACCTGCAAATAATGGGTAGCCCAGGGATTAGCAAGGAGGAAGCTCACCCAGGTCAGTCCCTGCCGGAGCACATTGATGCATCAGTGTCTCCACAGTAGAAAATCCAAGTTGCCAGGCCATTGGTCTCACAACTCCTGATGCATCCAGCCCATAACAGGCACACCAAAGCATCACCACATCTCACACTACCACGCTAGCAGAAGCTTAGACAGCCAGCTGCTAACAGGCATACTACCAGACTAATGCTTCCCACCACGGTCACCCTTGCCCCTGGGTGCACACTAGCGTGCAGCATGTCATAGGTGGCTTTGCTCTATCTCCCATAACTCCTTGGCTAGCAGGTGCTGCGGAGCGTCCTCAGGACCTACGTCCATAGTCTGCAGCAGCGGCACCTCGGCCAGGATAGCGGTGAGCAAGGTTCAGCTGCACGGCCTCAAAGAGCTCCTGCTTGCCCAGAGCTTGCTCTTCCAGCATGCTCAGAAGCTGCAAGCATTTGCTAGGCTCTTTGTTCAGGTCGAGCAGCTCACCGACTGGAGGACCCTTGGGAGGTCTGTCGGCGTTGTCGTGGGGGTTGCCGGACTTGTCTGCTGCAGCTGCTTTGCCCAAGGCGTCGAGCTCCATTTGCTCAGGATCACCTATGGCGCCGGGGGGCGTCTGCATGCAGAAGGGGTGCAAGCCGGTCTGTCAGTTAGTGCGTGAGGATAATGTGCACATTAGTGGCGTGGGCGTGATAGTAATGGCATTGCCGGCTTGTAGCCTAGAAATGCAAGCATGTGCTGAATAGCCCAGGAGAGCCCGGTGACTAGTGGTCACTGCTGTCACTGCCGTGAAGGCAAGAACATAGATATGGCTCTCCTTGCATGCTTCTGGAGATAATATGTAAGCGAGCCTGTGGTAAAGAGCCAGCCGCTGCTGTAAGTGCTAGAGCGGCTGGGTATGGCTCTCGCTACATGCTGCCGCACTGGCAGAAACAGGTGAACTTATCATGATTTCAACGTGAATAAGCGAACAGGCGGTAGGCATCTGTACTTTCTAGTGGAGTATCAGCCTGTGGCACGAGCCGCCAGCTAGCAGGGAATGTACGAACAGGGCCATACTCCTTGCGCTTAGGCGGCATGTTGCTTAGAAATGCAGCAACACTTTAGAATACCCACAGAAAGTCCCTGCCTACCGGCTGGGCCCAAACTGGCACAGGTGTAGCGTTGTGCACGCTACTTGTGTATGTCGCTCTCTTGCTTTCCCGTTCCTCCGCGGGTGAGAGCGCTGTCACCGCTCGTCATGTTCGTAACTTACGAACTGGTTCGTCATGTACGAACTGGTCACATGTTCGTCCCAACGGCGAATCAAAGAGGGGTTCACTTAGAAGTTTTCAGACCTGGTCCACCTCAGGTCTTCTTCTCTTCTGAGTGTTCCCATCTATCTGCCTTGCCAGGTATCCACCTCTGCTTCGCCCTACTCCTCCCTCATACAAATCATGCAGATTAGACAAGTACGCTTGCTAATCTTTGACGTTCGATCTGCCCCTGTTCGTTTCTATCAACTCTTTATTATGTAATACATTGTACGGTGATACATTGCTGGGTTATATCGCCATCCTGGGAAGCAGTTGCGGGTGGCATCTCTCTCGAGACTCTGGCCGTTGAGTAGGGAACTGTTTAAAGGCAATATCCGGAGCTGCGCGCCCTCCACATGACGTAACCTGCCGGTTTTGAAAGCCCTGCAAAGCGGTTTCTGCTTGTGTCAACTCTAAACCTTCCAACCAGAACAGTTTAGGAATATGCACATGGCGGAGCCTTCGCAAAGCAGGTCCAAGCGTGCAATAGCTGCTCGAGCTTTTGCAAGTGAACATAATCTGACATATAACATTGTTTTGAAGTAAGAAATGCGGAGGAAAGGACCAGAACGCGACGATTTCAAAGGGCCGCTTAACCGGTCGAAAAGCCTCGGTACGGATCACGTCATGGTATATGACCTCGGAGAAGATCAAGTCCGCAGAACAAATAAACTGCCTTGCGCTACCCGTACGGAATCATGTGGACCGAAAGGAAGATGGCCTTTAGGTGCGGACATGTACCTTGTAGCAAATGTCTCCTGTGCGTTGACGAGGATGGCGGACACCATACGGCCTCAGGATGCCCAGCATTGACAGCAACCAATCGTAGAGATCAACAGACAAATGTGCAGAAAATGAGCAGTCAAGTCCCCATACAGGATATACACAACAATAATGAAAACTTAAAAAAACCCAAAGAACCTCGATGGCACAGGAGGAACTACAAGAAAGTAAGCTAACAGAGGCGGGTTGGCGGAAGCTCACCCACGAATAACATCATATGGTAGGCTGGCCCAGTATCCTTACACCAATGGGCCCCTCCTTTAAGTTTACGCGGGAGGGCACCTCACGCTCCTCCCTGCGTAGATCTCTCTCTCTCTCTCTACTAACGACTCCGTGCATAACCGGCTCAGCAGGAGGAGGTGATTTGCTAGATAGAGTGATGAGTATATTGCCTATCATCTATCACCTCTCGTCACTGCTTCTAGACTAATCACTATGCAATTCAGGAGGACAAGAGCGGGCTGGTCCAAGCAGGGGCCGCTGCAGCAACAACTGCACTATTTCATTTCCTGATCGGAGCAATAATCAGGGGCTCAACCACGATATCTTATGCATCTGCAGGTGGCGGGAAATGAGTAAGGTATATGGTTGGAACTCTTAACCCATGAATTCAGCCCTAGACTCCCAATCCTAAAGGCTAACTCCGGATGAATATTTTGTCAGGGCAACCTGAACTTTTGAACAGCTACACTAGATGGGGTGTGCCTGGTGATGAAACGTTGTAGACTGAGTAAGGCAAATACATATGAGTCGTCTGCTGACCTCTCGGGCTGAAGGCTGGCAAAGCAAATGACGTGTTGAAAAGGCAGAAGTGGTGTCACGCTAGTGGAGGTTAGCTCCTGGGGGGGCCCCGCGCCCCTTCGGGGAATCAATTGGGCCAGTGTGGGGGTATTCCTGTGGGGTGGGCCCAGGCATTTGAGAGCTTTTACATATTAAAGCCGTACCAGCAGTGTGTATGAGCAGTGGGATAGAGCGTCGATGCAAGCGGGGTGTGTTGTTTTTGACTAGGTTATGCTAGTTGGAGAAGGATAGATGCAGGCAAATATCAATAGTAAAGAGACCTCGTAATGCATACAAAAATAAAAATTATCAGAGTTATCCGGAGACTCTGGCTCTAGTGTACTTTGTCGGGCGAGATCCCCTTTGCAGAGTCTTAAGGTCCTGTCTCCTTCATACCAAGCGTAGACAACCATGTCAGACCGACCCCAGGTAGGATCAAACAGGTTTGTCAGGCGTGGTGTTAGCGACGAGACTACTGCCCCACCATGACCACTTGACGCCGCGCACAAGCCTATGCCAAAATTAAACACAAGATTTATAATTACAGCGTTTAGTGCAACTTAACCACCTGGGGCTTAACCATCTGGGCCTTACCCACTTCTAATCACTTTGCCTTCCGGCTATCACTCCAGTGCCGGATTGGTAAGTCACTGCAGTGTCCATGTGCGGTCGGTGCTCCTCTCTCCTACTCAGGGTGTGTGGTGCTTGTACAAATCCTGAACCCGTGTAGCTATCGACAGACCAACTGGGCCTTTCACAGCTCGGCAGCTTGCCATAAGCTTCTGTTTTGATCCCATGTTACATGTTCATCCCGTCAACTCATGCAATGTCAGTATGCATTCCTTGCTTGCTCTTTATCACTAGCTTTCTAGTGATAGAGAGCTAGTAGTGATAGAGAGCTAGTGCCCCGGTGTGTTTGGTCGTTTTGACCTAGCTGCCTTGGTGCAGCCACTCCTTGAATTGTTGTTTGTTTGTTTGTTCTACTCCCACCGTTATGCAGGACACACCATCATGCTTACCAAAAGAGCATGTAGAGGTGTACAGGCACAGGAGGACTCAGGATCCATTGATGCATGGGCTCCAGCTGGAGGCTTGAGGTCAGTGCGTGGTGGGATGAGGTTCTGCATGTGATATGATGAGTGCTGGTAGCATATGATGGTCCATCGACATCACTCATCACTGAGTCTGGGACATGAGAGGGCATTGCTTGGACATAGACCGATGTGTAGATTGAATCTGAATGTTTTATAAAAACTAGCATTCCTTCTTGACTAATCAGTCAAACAAAGGGGTTATGAGGGAAATGACAAGATAGAGCGACAAGTGTTGCTTGCATCTGATGACCTAAACGCAGTGCCGTGCATGTCAGTTCTTCTGGACTAATCAGTCGTAAGGATCACGCCGTTGCCACTGAGGGCCTAAATTGTCACCCAGGCTGTCACTAAACACTTTATAATACACGGGCTGCTTTAAGCTGAATCGTTGGAGAATCCTCTTCTTCATACCTTCATAATACATCGTGCGAAGGTGCGACATAAAGCGCTTTCGATTAGCGACTGTCCGATTAGGTCAAACTTGGCGACATCTGAGCATCTGGTAGCCCGAAAATTCATAAGGGCAATTTCGGCCAAAAAATAGGTGGCAATATGTTCCTTAAACCTCGAAATGATGTTTCGATCTGCAACTGCAGTCCGGAAGCACATCCCTGTGATATCGGCCAGAAGCATGCGGCATCTGGGCGAGTTCCAGACTTGCCCAACTGGGCTGGCTCCGCCTGCAAACATAGCTTCCTACCATCTCAAGATACTTAAATAAGATGCTACGACTCCAAGGAAGCGCGATTACAACGAATTCCAGCTCGCGGAGAGATCTACGCGAAGAGACCGTGTATTGTTCTCCAGCGTGGGATTGTGGGAAGGGTTCCTTGGTGTAAAGATTACACGGATCCCTTACCGTTCCAGCTCGCGGATCACTATTGTCACCCGGGAATTTAGGCCCTCGTCACTAGCGGCGTGATCCTTACGAACCCAGGAGAATAAATAAGGTCAATCTCATAGATAGAGTGATGAATGGGATGAGTGGAGAGTGGGCTGATAGAATGGTCCATTGGCACCACTCGCGACTCCTTCTGGACTAATCACTCAACCTAGGAAAATGTTGTCATTCGGCGGCAGTTAGATTGATGTGTGGGATGTTTGAACGTTACATCATTACAAGTGTTGTCCCCGTTTGGACCAATGATTCGAGGCAACGGGGCCGGAGCATTGAAACACAAGGCAAATAGGAGAAGCTCAGCCGAGCGGTCATAATATACACATGTGCAGGTTTGCTACTTTATTAAGTTTTGGGGTTGGAACCCTAAACCCTGATTCTAACCCTGAAGTTACAAGCCTACACCCTAGCGGAATGGGGTATTCTGGGGTAACCTGAACTCTCCAGCAGCTACATATGGATGTGTCTGGCAAACACTACTTTGTTAACCATCATTTGCTGATATTGTGTTAACTTCTTTTTTTTAACTTCTTTTTTTTTCTTTTTTTTTTCCTTGCTGTTCAACATCTACATGGACTTTGTGGTTCGGCAGGCAATGGCTCAGATGCCGGAGGGATGTGGGGTGAAGCTAGCCTATCATGCAGATGGGAAACTTGAGCGTGATGGGTGTGGTAGTGGTGGGTGTGTGGAGCTGTTGTCTGTTCTGCTGTATGCAGATGATATGGTGTTGCTAAGTCCCAGCAGGGAGGAGTTGGTGGTCATGCTGCAGGTGATGGACAAGGTTGCTGCTAGTCTTGGGTTGCGCATCAATGCAAGCAAGACTGAGATCCTGTCCATTGACAAGGATTGGAATGAGGGGGATGTGCCAGTGCAGCAAGGACCAGAGGTGGTTATCAGTGAGGGTGTGGTAAAAGAGGTGTCACAGTTCAAGTACTTGGGAAGTGTGCTTGTGACTGATGGCAGGTTGGATGTGGAGTTGAATATCAGGAGGGGTAAGGCTGTGGGGAGGTTTAAGCAGTTTGAAAAGATGTGGGGTACCAAGCATCTGTCATTGGCTACGAAGGTGAAGTGTTACAAGGCATATGTGTTGCCAATTCTGCTGTTCGGGAGTGAGTGTTGGTCCCTGACCAAAGTGCAATCGCAAAAGCTTGAGCGGGTGCACTCTAGCTGCCTTAGGAGCATCCTGGGGGTCAGGCTGTCAGATCGGCACACCAATGAGCATATCAGGAAATCATGTGGGGTAGCCACCTTGTCAGCATACATCACAGCAAATAGGCTGAGGTGGCTGGGGCATGTGGGCCGCATGGAGGAGGGCAGGTTGCCGCATATTGCGTTGTTCTCTTCATTACATGGTGACATGACGAGGCCAGTGGGTAGGCCTCGCCATACCTGGGAGAAATGCGTGTGTGCAGATCTGAAGGTGCTTGGTCAAGATGAGGGGAGCTGGGAGGCTTCATGTAATCCACCATCGGTTGTGTGGCTTCGTGATTGTGATCAGGAGCCTTGTGTTTGTGGCCTAGGTTTGTTTGGCCATTGGCATTGCTGGTCTTGCGTTTTGATTGATTGATTGTTAACTTCTGCTTTGAATGCTTTTTGTCATGCGGGGAGATCATGAACTTGCACCTTAATGCGCTACAAGGGCTGAAGGTTGGTAAGGCAGATGAACTCCATGCGATAAGGTGATGAGGCTGGGACTGGGAAGGTGCAGGCCTGCTTTGTCACTACGAGAGGATCTGGTCGCTTCGGGATGGGGCTTTGGGGGGGGGGGGAACCTGGGAGGATGCGAGGATCAAGCGAGGATGCTCTGTAAGGGGTCGGGGCGAATGTTAGTGGCTATATATGGCGGACATGGGTTTGAAGGTGATCCGCCTGTTACTTTTAGGGGGCTGGGCAAGGGGGAGCAATTGGGTGCGGGGAAGGGGGGGCGCACTCAGTGATTGGGGCCCTTCGGAGGGAGCGCATTAGAGAGGCCAAACTTTGAAATTGCGGACAGACGTTGGGGAAAGAATTTGGGTAAGCATGGCTGGTGGGGGTGGGGTATCAGAGAGGAAAGGCTGGTAAGGGGAGGACATGAAGAGGACAAATAATGCAGGGAGAAGCGGTCGGTGCATGGGGGTTGGTTGTGAAATTTGGAAGTAAGCATGGATGGGAGGAGAGACTCTAGTCAAGATGAGGCTGGATGCTGGGCGAGTTATGAAAGCTGGGGGATAAGGGGCTGAAAGGCCTTAGCAACAATAATGAGGAGTCATAGTTAGGTGCCAAATGATGGGATCACATACCTATGCCTTTATGAGAAGGGGGAAAACACTGTTGGCGAGAGGCGCATTTAGTAACTAGGTGCATGGAATGGAGTAGGTTGTTAATCTTCATATGTCAATCTGTCAAAAGGATTCAATACTGCTGCTTCTGGACCTGTGATAGCTAGGCGGGATATATGTAAGGAAGGTGGTGCGTAGAAGGGATGGCGTATGCAAGAAAGGATTTCCCCTTTTTCTGCATAATTCACAATCTCTCTTAGGAACGAGGTCTGCTAAGTGAAAATCACTGACCCCATGCTCATATGCACCTTTACTCGTTGCTTGTAAAGCTTGCGGAATCAACAGCATTGAGCATATGGCCTTTCCAACTCAAAACGTTTCAAGGCAGCCATGGCAATCCTAGTGTTGGCTGCAAGGGAAGTGGGGAGTTGAGGAGGGAGGGCGTTCTGACATCCAGGTGGCAGGGGAAAGGAAGGATGAGGGGCATGGGCGGTAAGGCATGGGTGGGGGAGGAGTAACCAACCAAGCAACCAACCACTCAATCAATCATTACTATGCCACTGACTGCCCCAGACACACCCATGGGAGTTGTTGGTCGGCTACAAAGGCTCACCCAGGCCCCCATCGATGATTAACGAACTTTGTCACATGTAAACGTTGCGCGTCGCATCTCGCCGAGTCGAGCGAGCAGGCTTTACCATGGCAGCAAACAGAGTGCATTAACAGGTACGCTAGGGCAGTATGTGCACGACTGATGCTGCTGTTGTGGTCAGTTTGGCCTGAGGAGAGCGGGGCGCCCAAACATCCAGACCAGGTGTACGGGTCCGCTCAACAAAATCCTCACGGCTGCTCGAACTGCACCGATGCAACGCGCACAGCCGATGTCTTGCCAGGAAGGATAGCAGGAAAGCAATCCACAGACGTAGAGATAAGCCTACAAAGCCCCCAGGGCAGGTTGTTAGCATCCTCCGAGAAGAAGCAGGACTTCATTCAAAATACGCCCACAGCAAAGGCTGGACAGCAGTGTTGTGGCAACCCTTCAAACCAGAATAAGCTAAAGATGCAGGCAGAAAGCGGCCAGGAGAATCATGGCAGCACAACAGCTGATCTCCCGCCCCTCAGTGGGACATCCAAGGCAGCTCGCAGAAAGGCAAGCAGTAGTGGTCGCAGCCAGCTCAAGAGAAGCGTTGGTGATGTCTTAGAAGTGGCACAACAAAGCTCCGCACATGCAGTCAGCTATTCTCAGCAACAGTCACATCCTCCCAGCAGCTCATGGGATCCTCACAAGAACAGCCCTGCTCAAACGGCAGCGAGTCAAAACAGGCTGAGCAGCAAATTCTGCCGAGATACTTCAATCGAAGAAGCTCGAGAAGCATCAGCATGCCTAGGGGCAAGTATGCTCCTGCTTTACCTTGGCAATGCCCATCAAAGTAGTTGTCCACATGATACTGCTGTTGGAACAGAAGGGACGGAAAATGAGCAGGCCATGCCAGATGTCCATGACTGCTCTGTACAGGCGTCAGGAACATATCCAGTAGCAGCAAATGGTGTACATCCTCACGGACTGATAAATGCAACAGAGCCAGCAGGAGATACCGCAGCTATCTCCAACTCTGGCGCCACAACATCCCCTCGGAATTGTAAAATAAAGAAGCCACGACGGAAATCACGGAAGAGACAGAGCAAGGGCCGTAAAATGCAAGGCAGCACCGATTGGCAAGAATCACAAGACTGCCTCGAGGCCGGAGACAAGCACTATGTAAAGATTGCAGTGGCTAGGCAATTTAAAAGGTTCACTCAACGAATGGCTGGTCGCAGGCTGAGGGAAAGGCAGTGGCATTTGTATTCGCGGAACAAAGCACGCAAACGTCAGAGACAAATAATCAACATGGCAGACACCTCGGGGTCGGAAGGGGCGGTCCATGCGGAGGCCCCGCACTCGATAATGTATAAAAGACATTTCATGCAATTTACTATCCAGATGACGCAGTACTTAGCAGACAACTGCAATACTGTTGGTCGTAATGCACCCAGCCCTAGCAGCGCAGACGAACTTCGTCCTGAAGTTATCGAGCAGCATTACTACAAAAAGCACGACCAACGGGGAGGAGGTCCGAGCAAAGCACCGGCACACGACAGGGCTGGCAGGGTAGCCGAGACGTGGGTGAGCCCCACAGACAAGCAACTATACTGCGAGCCTCAAAGAGCAGGGTACTGTGGCATACATGCACTTAATGCTATGGCGGGAAGGCAGGTGCTTACACCTGAGCAGGCAATGCATGCCCTTGTAAAGGAGCTCCCACGATCCACAGACGATGGGCAAGACTGTCGCGAGGGAGGATGGTTCAGAATAGAATCCATATGCAAGATGTTGTACTACTTCACCCAAGAGGATGTCACGTTGGTGCCAGTGCTAGGAAACGTACATCACCTAGCTCAATAGGCACCAAGATATACCAAGTGGGAGGTGCTGGAAAATCATGCACCTATAGGATGCAATGCCCTCTATCTGCATAAACCTGGGGGTGGTGGACATTTCATATGCTGGAAGAAAAGCCCTGTGGATGACAAATGGTATGAGCTGGACTCCATTCCATATGGAGGCAGCCGCAATCGCGGCAATGTAAAGGAACTTACAGATGCGGATTGGTACAATTTCACAGGAACCATGAGCACGACAGTAAAACGGGATGCTTACACTTCTCACACCACCATGATGAGTTTAAGCCGGGCCAGGCGGCTGCCCCTGGAAAGTACTCAGAACCTGACATACGTGGACCTGCAGCAGGTTGCTTTTACTGAACAAGTCAACTGCAGCAGGCCAGCCAGTGCATGGATCCAGCAGGACTTCCCTAACCAGCAGTTTCACCTCCCACCCGGTGAGACTGCCCTCCGACCTAATGTAGCAAAAGGGCGTGCACCCCGACAGGGCAAACCTGCATTTCAAACCGAGGTTCCTCTAAAACGGACAGGAGCCCAGATCAAGAAGAAGCAAAGTCCTTTGGCCACAAACATGAAGCGCAAAGCCGAGGAACAGGAAGGTGTTGAAGGAAACACTCAAAGCAAGAAGCCAACACATATGGGACAAGGAACCAAAAAGGCCCACCTAACATTGGATTCAGGCACACACCAGGTTAAAAGGCCGGCTCCCCCACCCAAAAAGACACAGGTTAAGGGAAGGTGGAGGCTTAGACTGTCTAAGCTCAATTCCAGTGCAGCTGCACAGACACAGGACATCCGCTCATTCCTCATGGCAGCAGAGCCACAGCAACCATCTCCTGACACAAAAGAGCACAAGTCAGGAGCTGAGAGGGTGCTTGAAACAAGAGGTAGCACGGCGCCAATGACATCCCTCAACCAGGCACAAACAGGAATAGGGCCCATGGTCCCTAACAGCATTGCAGTCAAAATACAGACCGCATCAGCTCATAACAGAGACAAGCCTCACACTGTCACTGAGCAGGAGTGGCAGGCAATACAGATCATAAGCAAAAAGAGGCAGGCACAAGAGCAGCAAAGGCAGCCAGGCAGAAGTGCGGCACAAGCCCAGATGTTGGAACATAGGCAAGTAATTACCAAGGCAGCGTCCACAGGACCAAAGGGTGAAGGTGATACATTGGTACATACAGATAAAAAGCTGCGCCCTGCAGGGAACTTGCATGGAGTAGAAAAAGAAGTAGCAGGCGCATTCAGGGCGCAGAGAACAGGAAGGCGACACAAAGACACCCGCCGCAGCAGAACACATGCTGCTGCTGCAGACTGGAAGGTACGTTCGGTCTGCAAAAAAGGCATAAGCAAGCAGTACAAGAAGATAAAGCACCGATGTGCAGCAGAGATAACACAGCACCCTGCTATACTGGCAGACACATACACTGACTGTGAGGGGACAAATGCATAAATGAAGATAGTAACAGTGAACGGCAGAGGGATAAAAGCCAAAGTTCAACTGATGAAGAAAATGATGGAGGCAAAACCAGACATTCTGGTATGGACAGAACATCACCTGCCAGCAGGAGGCAAGCTACCGAGATGGGCAGCAATACTACTGCAAGGCTATAAGTGGGGATACACCTCCCTGGATGCAATCAGGGGACAGGCAGGTGTCTTAATGGCAGTACACATGGACTTGCTAGCAGGGACTGACCTGACCATACCTTCAGTTCCTGTTGAACTTCACGGTTACATATACCAGATGTCTCTATGTAGACCAGCATCAGCTCCTCTCACAGTGACAGGAGCCTACATGCCAACCGGGTGCGGGGCAAAGATGACAAGGCAAAGTATCTACAAGTATGTTAAGGAGTGCATGGCAAGCAGCGCAAACCATGTTCACTTAGTGGCTGGAGACATGAATGCCGCATTGTACCCTACAGACCGTGAAACAGGAAAGAAAGGATCACATGATGCACAGTATCAGACATTCATGCAAGAGACTGGGCTGAGCCCGTTTGATGCCAAGGTGGTGAGCAATGGCTGGACGACCAGGCCAAAAACATTCTTCAGGGAAACTCAGCAGAGTGGTGAAAATGAGATTAGCCATATAGATGATATTCTGACACAATCCCTGTGGGCTGACCGGCCTGGTGCCATGGTGTACACCATAGAAACCTCCGACTGCAATAGAGACCACAAAGCACTGTGTGCTGAAGTGCCATACGTGACAATGGGGCAGCTGCCTCTGCCAGTCATTGAGGACAAAGCAACCCAGACCAAAACAGTACTAGTAACACCTCTGACCCAGGAAGACAAACAAGCCCTCGCAACTGCCATGGATGTGAGACTGTCAGGTGAAGTGTATGAGCTATGGGCGAGCCTGACAAAGATCATGGAGAATGAGGTGCAGCCCTACTGGGCCAAACTAGATGCCAAGCAGATAACCCCCACCGATCCCAAAAGGGAGCCTACAGCTGCCTTGCAGACCAAAGTAGATATGTTGGGTGACAGGTTGACGGATATCCTCTCGAAGGGAAACCAGATTGCACTGCAAGTATGCAAGACTAGGCAGCAGGGCCTACCTAGCAAAGTGCACCACCAGAACAGAACCACAGCCAGGGCACGGGCCAAGTATCTCAGGCTGAAGCACAGACTCAGACAAATAAGGTATGAGGAAGCACAGGTGCAAGAAAGCCAGGATGATCGCACACTGTCCCAACTGCTACGAGAGCACGCCTCTGACAATGAACAGCACTCCCAGGGCGGAGAGATTGAAGACAGACTAAAAGGACAGTCAGGAAAAGCCCTGGAGGCTCACATTAAAGAAAAGATAAAAGAAATAGATCAGAAGGATGCCTCCTACGTTGTACAACAACACCGGGAAAGGCACCAGAGGTTGGCACAGGACAATCAAAAAGTCGGGAACAAGATTATGACAGGGCAGTACAAGCCAGCACTACGGTACGCCCTTCGGGTGTTGAAAGATGGAAACAGGATTCTGACGGAGCCAAACGATATCATTGAAAAATGTCACAGAAGTTTGACCGACCACCATGCGGGCTCCCTGCCACAACCAGCCACTGGCACCAGCAATAACAAAGAGGACACAGCCCAAGCAACCTGCTATCCATGGGAACAAGCAGCAGCCCCAGATCCATTCTCTCTGGAAACAGAGGCGCACGATGGGCCCTGCCAGGAAGGACTGCATCACATGATAATGGACAGAGCAGAGTTTGACAGGTGCCTGTCCAACTTAAGCACCGGCAAACAGCCAGGCCCAGATGGGATTCCCAACGAAATACTGAAAGCAGCCCCCGTACTATTGAAGGACTGCATGCACATGCTGACAATGATCATGTGGGCTGCAGGCTGCACACCACACAAATGGAAGGAAAGTTACACCGTGCTGCTGTACAAGAACAAGGGCAACATTTTGGAGCTAGACTACTATCGCAGGATAGGGCTAGAAAACACTATGTACAAGCTATGGACAAAAGTGGTTCAAGGAGTATTTGCATCTTATGCCGACAAGCACCACATCCTGAGCCAGGAACAGGGTGGGTTCAGGGCACACAGGAACACAATTCAGCAGCTCGAGATACACACGATGTTGTTGGAAGACGCCAGACTGACCGGCCAAGACATATTCCTGCTGCTAGTGGATTTAAAGGAAGCATTTGACACCATTGATCACCAAAAAATGTACAAAATACTCAATGACCTTGGCTACCCAGCGGATGCAGTGCATGTAGTAAGAGGCCTTTATGAAAGTGCGTTCACAACTGTGGTTACCCCACACGGCACGACGGCCCCAATCAAAGTCCAGAGAGGCACACTGCAAGGTGATAGCCTCTCTCCTTTCCTGTTTATACTATACCTGGAACCACTGCTTCGGTGGCTGAGTGTAGGGGCCAAAGGATACCATCCAGGAGCTTTGAAACGCAAAGGCCAGCTAGTCACTTTCAGTAACAACTCATATGCAGATGATCTAACCCTGTACACAGGAGGGCACAGCGACTTGGCTATACAGGCCCAAAAGGTCAGTCAGTATGCATCTTGGGGTCGGCTGATCATCAGCCAGTCAAAGACAATCGCCACCGCAGCCTTGTACAAGCGGCAACCCCAGAAGCCCTTTGACAAGGACCTCGTCTGCCGGCTGACCCGCATCATCGAGATGCAAGGTCACGTAATCACAGCACACGATCCAAAGGAGCCATATAAACTGTTGGGTGTATGGTACACAATGGACCTCCAGTGGAAAAAGCAGCAGGAAGAGGTTTGCAAAGCACTCAAGAGCATGGCAGCCCACTTAGGCAGGTGCTACAACACGCAAGCACAGAAGCTGCGCACGCTGCAGAGCTGTCTGAAGGCTAAAGCTAGGTACCCCTTTGCGCTGATGTGCTACAATGAAAAAGCACTGGATGCTCTGGACAAAGTAATGGACTCTGTAGTCCGGCAAGCGTACAAGCTCCCACCTGGCACACCAACAGCAATGATTCGTGAGGATCTTAAACGTGGTGGATTAGGCAATACGTCCCTTATGGTGCCTTACACGGTTGCAGCAGTGAAAAACTTTACACAGGCTGTAAAGGATCAAAGCAAACGCGGACAGCTGACACGTGCCCTGCTTGAAGCACAATTGCAGGCATACACCCACCCTGCAGCATACAAGGCAGCAGACTGGGTACCTACCTACTCTCTAAGAATGCGACAGTTGATGCAAGGAGTGGGAGCAGGAATATACATGTACCAGAATGGTGAGGAGGCATACCCTCTCCCAGCAACAGAGGTTGCTCAGACTATTTTAGGAAATGTAGAATACTGGGATAGGGACTCCACCCTTATGCAAATCAGGAAGCCGCTGCTCAAGCTTCAAGAGTTAAGCATTTTCCGCCTGAGCGAGTTGCTGAACAAAAAAGGCAAACGACTACTGAGTGCCCAAGACATAGCTCGTAACCTAGGGATCAGATCACTGAAGACGAAATACGTAACTTCCCTGAATGAGGTGGCCAAGTTCCTGGCATCGCAGGATTATTTGAATGGGGCAGCCTCAGCAGCAAGAGGCTATAATTTAGATTCAGAACACGTACGATGGATCAGGCGGAAGCTTGATGGTGAAGCAGCGCACAGGCCGCCACCACCAAATACTCTGGAAGCCTGTTACGAAAAGGCCACCTGGGCCCAGCTACACCAAAAGACAGTCGAACTCAGTTGTGGAGGCAAAAGGGAGCATGCCATTGCGTTTGATCCACAGCTACGCCAGTCGGACCCTGTATTAACTGCAGATGAGAAAACGGATATTGGCAGTTCGGAGCAAAACAGGCCGGACAGTAACGCCTGTGGTCAAAGGCATCTGGAAATTGGAGAACCGGAGACCGATGATTGCACACTCACAAGGAAGCAAAGGGCGAGTCAATTGCTCAGCAAAAAGGTACCTCCGCAAACTGTGTACAATCTACTGTGCGCCTATAAGGATAGCGTCAAGGAGGTATCTGGTGCAGCACGCATGGCCAATCACCATACAAAGTGGCGCAAAAAGCAAAGACGCCTGCTGACCAGTCAAATTCAGTGGGAAGTTCATTGGGCCCCTACAGTACTTGAGAGCTGGGAAAAAAGCATTGCCATAGACAGCCTGGGATACAAACCCGCACTGATGCGCCCAGCCACAGCTGCCGATATGCAGAACTCTCCCAGCCTGGTCTGTGAACGATGCCACGGTGATGAAGGCACGCTACTTAGATGCAATACATGCCACAGGGGTTACCACCAGTGCTGCCCAACAGGCAGGACATCTCTTGTAGACGGAAAATGCTGGGAATGCCAAAGGTATGACCATTACCCTGAAAGTTTAACACGGGAAAGATACGAGCAAGAAGTACAGCAGTGGTACATTGAATGGGAACCAAAATGGGAAAACGCAGACACATTGAAAGCGCTTGGGTACGAAGAACATGTTAATAAAACAATGGAGATATACACATCCAAAAACTCTTCAGGAGTTGATGGAGGAAGGCAGAGTGCTAGGTCTAAACCACCAAAAGACCAGCATCTCACAAACAGGGAGAAGCAGGGCAATCAGGGTCCACGCTTGCACAGCACAATTGGCGAGGACGCCCGTCAACGGTGCACATTTGTTACGGAAGACACAGACCCTCACGTGGATATTGTGGGCACTGGGAGGTTTGAAATCCAATACAGGCAAGTGCTCAGAAGGTATCAGGTAGCCACAGGAAATAAGAAGGACTATGAAGTAAGAATGGCGTGCATCCACGATCCCGCTGGACGTACTGTGGGGATGATGACACAGGAAAGACTTGCATTACTCTATCACAATTATGAACAAGTGATGAAAACCAGGTCTGATCTGGTGAAAAAGCTCAAGCCAAAGACCTTTGCAGAGGAAGTAGCCAGCCTTGTAAAAAGGTACAAGACAGGACAACCAGTCCCAGGCACTAATAGGAGAGTGGATCTTACCAACCACTGGGCCACGCCCCCAGGTATGTATGACACATTTAAAGAGACATTCCCAGGTCTACGCAAAGAGCGCTTTGCGAGTCCGCTAAATTACCACAGTGGCATGCAACAGTACTGGAGTTGCTTTGAAAGGGACCAGCTGTTCGGGGCCATGCATGATGCATACACATGCCAATGGACAGGGTACTCGGTTGCAAACTCTGAGTATGAATCAAAAGAGATGTACAAAGCAGTATCATGGGCAGTACACTCAGCACAAAACACAGAGACGCCCACACTCACTTTGTTCGTCCTACCAGCATGGACGGAAGGCAGTAACACTGCCTACATGAAATGGGCACAGAAGATGCCAGACACATGCAGACTGTTGGCAACCATACCAAGGAAAAGCTTTAAGTTTATCCAACCTCAAGCAGCCACCCTGGGCATTCCCCCTGAGGACACAGGTCATCCAAAATGGGACATCAATATACTTGCTGTAGGCAATGCTGCAGGATATAATCAATGTTTCCCAGATACCGAAGCGTCCAGTAGCACCTTCAAGAAACACCTGATCCAGGCGGTCAACCAACATGCCCATCCAAGTACCCCTCTCACATGGGGCCACCTCCAACACCACTGGCCTGACCATTCCGCTGGTGCCAAGCACACAGAAGTAAAACTTGACAGCATACTGTATAGGCCGCCCGATAAGATCAAGAGTGCCCCCTGTGATCAAAGCTTGCCATACTTGTCTCTAGCTCCATCCCAAGAGCACATGAACCAGCTCGCAGAGCAGCAACTGGAGCTCACAAAGGCAAAACCGTTGAAATATAATTGGCAAGAGTTGGTCTACACAGACGGTAGCCAGCGAAAAGCAGAGGGACGTGAGGGTAGGGAGACAGTCACCCTCGGCACAGGGTTATACGTGCCTGCCACAGCCTCCCAGGCAGAGCGTTTCATCAGTATACAAGCAGCAGCGCCAACCAGACATAATACGGCTTACCGGGCGGAGCTAATAGCCATACTGGGGGCCCTGAAATTGGGCTACAGCCAGATTATGACCGACAGTGTGAACTCTATATACTCTATCAAGGCCGCCATCTACTATCCGGCAAATATTAGGTTCCATAGGCACAAGAACCTTCTGGAAGAGATCAAAGCCGCCGCTTTGGCAACAGGCGAGGATGTAACGCTCATCAAGGTGCGCGGGCATGCCGGCATACCAGGGAACGAACATGCAGACGATATTGCCACGACCGTAGCTGCGACAGGGCAGGCTGAAGTTGACCTCTCAACAGTCGAAAGCAACTCCAGACCCTTGCAGGTTTGGCCAGTACAGAAGACATGGGAAGAGGATGAACTCAGTCAAGATGGAATGAGAGTTCGATGGAAACAGATAGAAAACCTGGATGATGCACTGAGCAACCGAGTGCATGCCTCCAGTGACTACCGTGAACTTCGTCTTGGAAAAGCAGACACTTCCACAGTGTATTACAAGGGCATGCAGACCGCGGTTCCTTGTATGGCCGACAAATACATGGACACTTGGGTGACCCTTAACGGCATCACAGAAGGTATGAAGAACACGAGAGTGAAGTACCTTACAGGGCAACTACCAACGGCCAAAAACCTGCAGAGATATGGCAAATGCAGGAGCAACATATGTCCCTGCTGCAAAAAGCACCCAGATGGGGGACACCATGCTGTTGCCTGGTGCCCAGCTGTTTCGGGGCTTGTGCAGGAAAAGCACAACAAAGCAGTGCGGATAATTACAAAGGCCATTGCACAAGGCGACATGGGAGCTGACAGTATTGTCTATAATGACGGAGGTAGTGCCAGTAAATGGGCACGTGCTGGAGTGGCTGAACTCCAAAGAACGAGAAAACATATACCTAGGGATTTGATCTCCCAAAAAGAATTCCAAGGCTGCAAGAGTAGGCCAGACATTATTCTATACAGAAGGAGGCAAATTAGAAAGACACCAGAAGGTCAATGGCGGACAACTCCTGCAGTAGTCACGCTGGTAGAAATCAAGTACACACGTGATGCAGACCCAAGTCGGACAATGCGGGACCCATTCACGCAGCACAGCGAGCTGCACAAACTGCTAAGAGAGAGACATCCAAGTGCAACTATCAAACGGAGATCCATCATATTGGGAGTTGCAGGAGCGTTATACAAAGAGTGCACCATACGACAGCTGGAACTTCTTGGTGTAAGAGGGACACATCTACACAGCACAGCTCACAAGTTACAAAGGCATGCAATCCAGGCTCTGCATGAGACCTGGAAAGCAAGATTGGAAAAGATATACAAAGGACCGGCCAATGAGCCTGGAAACAGGGCCTCTCCAGCGGGGAGGCCACGGGGGGGTACGACAGGGAGGGAGGGAAGGGGGGGATGAGCGGGATGTGGGAGGGGGAGCTAGGAGGGCAGAAGCAACTGGAGAAGGGTAGGGCAGGCGTGGCCACCCCTTCTATGGCGGATATGGTGTAGTGTGCGAAATGTGAGGTGTTGGGATGGAGGTGGATTGCTTGGTTGAGGAGTTGGACTGATGGAGTCATACTCTGGGGTAGGTGGTCCTCACTAAGTAGGCCTACTTCCTTAATTGTACGCCACAAATGGTGTGTGCGTAGATGTAACCATGTAACCACCCATGGGCCAGTCACAAGGATCCGAATCACAATGGCAATGTCAGAGGGGGACCGAAGGGGTGGGGGCATAAGCAACCTGAAAGAGGGGGCTTGGGTGACTGATGAACGTGAATGTATGAATGATGGCAGCAAGTAGGAAAGGGCCTACATGCTTTAAATTGTTGGTCCCTGTTGCCGCTGCTTTAAGGGGGAAAGCTGCTAAGTCATGACCTGCTCAATTTTCACCAAAACTTTGTAGGGACCACACATAGGGTGTCTTGAGATTATATGGAAGCCTGCAGTATGTTCTGAACCGCTGCTAACTAAACTCTTTTCTACTGCTGGCGCTGCTGCATGCCATGTGCCCTCGCATACAGGGACCGTTGCTAGTTCGATCTATTGCTGCCTATGTGCAGGCGTAATCGCACAGGAACTCAGGGAGTGTGCGCAATTTAAGGTTCAGATATCAAAGATACGCTTTCATAGCTAGCCAGTCGCGGCGGGCTCCTATGAGTCATTGTGACAGGCAATCGTGCCGGAACCCTCACAGCCTCCGGAACCTTAGAACTGCCGGCCGCCGCCAGCCCTGATGATCACGGGTGAGTTTGTTTAGGTCTAACATGGTTGCCCATGTCACCCCAGCGCTTTTGCTGCCTGCATTGCACCAGCCCCAAATGCCCCTGGAATTACCAGTCTTCCCCCTTAGTTACCATTGAAACCTCCGTCTGTTCTAAAGACTTGCAGGTTGAACATGGCCGTCCTGAAGGCGATGTGTTCAACACCGACCGGTGAGTGCTTTGACAAGGCCTACAAGACAAAGCGCCCGCTGAAATCCTTGCAGCACATCCAAGTGCATTACAAGAACTGGCACGATGGTGGGGGCAAGTTTATAGGGATAGGTGAGCTGCTCACTCCATGTCAATTGCCTCATTACAACAACAACAAACATTTAAGGTGTGGCAACCGCAAAGGGCTGCTAGGTCGAACCGACCAAACACACCATAATGAGCCATGAGCCGACACAGATTGTAAGCGTCCACTTATTCCACAGTCCTCATGCACCGTACGCATGCAATGTAACCCTAAAATCCCAACCATCCAACCATGCACTCACCATGTTGCCGTGCAGGAGTGCCAGCACCCTGAAGGAGTTTAGGATCAAGACAGCGAAGGACTTGCCAAGTGCAAGTATGGCCGGCGGTGCTGTGGGCAGAGGCACTCACATTATTGGCAGACTACAAAGGGGATGATGTGGGCTCACAATAGTTGGTCCATAGCGGTTATTCAGGCATTGTTCGAGGGTGGTCGGGTGGCAGCCATTGTGTCAGTTTTGGACACATTTTGAGTATGCCGTTGAGCTTAAGTTGGCTCCTTGTGGGTGGCGCTGCCAAGCGGCCACCGCCACCCTGCATTGACCGGGTCATTTGGTAATTGATAATTGGTTGTACACATCAATGAATTTGAGCATGCGATTGTGAAGGCAATGTTTTGTGTGGGTGGATGGCATTTGTATTCTACGGGCTTCTCGCATCTGATCTGCATTCATATGGTAACTATGTGACCCCTGCAGCTGAGTAATGAGGGAAATTACAGCTCGCAACGCATGCGTGCCCAATGGGTCTGCTAGTGTACAATTCACATGCCAAATAGTAAGCGGCACAGTACCCTTAAAGATGTCGTAGACGTCACTAACATACTCGGGTTCTCCAATTGAAGATGACACCCCTAGTGTTTTAGAACCCCCATTCCGGCTATTGATTAGCGGTGGGGAAGCATGGCATGCAACTGGAATTGTCAGACAAGTCTTTCTTTGCCGGCTACTGCAGTTGGTCTCACTTATGAACTCATAAAACTACCATAGCCAATCAAGGACTCAAGTTCGGTTGATTGACTGCTGGCACATCCGATGTATTTGAAGTGGGTCATATGAATTCACAATTACCTATGATATTTATTGCATGCCACACTACAATACACACATCATTGAAGCCGCCTCTGAAAGTCTACCAGCGCATGATCCAATCTCCAATGCACTTGCCAACATCGAACCTTAAGAAGAGACCCATCACCGCCAACCCAGTCATACAAGTGATCAAACTTTGCTAAGTCTCAACCCAAACAACAACACCAACTGCCCAATGTCAGCCGGTTTGAAAGTTGGCTTCCTTTGGTATGGCGTGCATCAGACCACAACAATGCGTGCAATCTCACTGATATTGTGCTCATATTTGCATTGTGAGTACATATATGCAATGAGTTTGTCAAAGCTCAATGGCCCTTGCCACCACTGGGGCCCACACACAACCATGTTGTGTCATGCCAGATGCCAAAAGGAAGCAAACAAACACACCAACCTTTGTGGAGTCACAATGGCAGGGTCAGCCCCACCCTATCCAGCCAAGTTACCATCGCACCTAGCATGTCCAGTGCACCCTTACTCCTTAGGATCTTATTCACCTCCCAATTAGAGATCACCCCCGCCCCTCTTGGCACTAACGGCTCCCTACACCCCACTGCCTCCAATAGCTTTGCTACCACTGTAACATCCTCACCAGTGCTGATAGCTCCCCTCACCCGTGCCTGCAACCACTTGGTCAAAGTATCTCGCCTCAGACCTGAGGTTTCCAGCAGCTGCAGCACGCCCTCCACCAGCTCCGGTGCTACTACCTCCTCACCAACCGCCACGGCCGGTCCAAATGCCTCTGCAGGCAGCTGCCTCGGGTGGAAGATGTCATGGTCAAGCTGCGGCCGGTAGCGCAGCTGCATGTCTAGCCGCCCCTGCTCCTGCTCCCTATCCGCCCTCAGCCCCTGCCACCACCGTTGTTGCTGAAGTGACAGCCACCTGAACGGCGGCAGTACTGACATCAGCTCCTCATATCCAAACTCTTCTCCGCTCTCACCCACACCCCACACTTGGGTCTCTTCATCCTGCTCGTCCCGCCTAATGACCCCAACCACCGCTTGCAAGAGGCTACCCCGTGCATGCCCAAGCGCCTCTTCAAGCACCCATATCATCCCATGGTCCCTACCCACAGCTAGCCTATCATAGTCTACCCACCAGTCGGGATTTGCCATGGTGATTCCAGACAGGGCAGCTTCGGCGAACTTGTATTCCTTCCCCACTAAAGCAGAGGCAATAAGCTCATTAGCCCTCCTACCATCCGAAGCCGCTGTGTTCGCGGGCAACCCTGCCAGCAACACCAGTTTCTGCAGGGACAAGGGCCGTTCATCACTAAACTCTGCCTCTTCACCTTGCCCTCCCTTTCCACCGTGTCCTGCCAAACCCTCTGGCCCCCGCTGCTCTTCCTGCTTAGAACCCTGCGGCTGCTGTGTTTGGTCCGTCACGTGCTGCTTACTTGCGTATGTGGCAAGGACATCACGTGCCTTCTGCATTTCGCTCATGCAACTTTTCCATTGTATCGCCTTCCATTGATCCCATGCCCGCACTAGCTCCCCTCCCTTATGCTCTATCGTCCCGAGTCCCTTAAGAAGCCTATCGATACGGTCTGAAAGCTCCTGCTGAACCGCCCCTGAGACCCCACCCTCTCTATGTAGGCGTGCCAGGTGCTGTTGATCCTCCACAATCTGCTGCATGCGCGCCATTATGACCAACGGGTCATACTGTCTATGTATCGCTGCAACGCCATTCTTCCAACCCTCCTCAATATTTCGCACGTATATGGGCTCCATTGATAAAGCAACCTTCGCCTCCACCACCTTTCGGACCTCCCGAACCTCCAGCTGCACCCGCCCAAATTGCACCCAGGTTTGCCTAAGCCCATACCAAAACTCAGGCATGATGTCTAACAGCGGTTCTATTAAGCCCGTAAACCCAACCTCCAGCTTAGAAGCTGCCTCACCTGTCCCCATCACCTCCGTTTCCACAACCCTTCGCACAACTCCCTCTGCTGCCGCTAGCACTGCTGATGCTTTGTAATACTCTGCCACATCAGCTACATACTCGGGTGAGGCAGTCCCACCAACATGATTGGTGGTTCCGACCCTTATCGCTATCTGATCCTTGTTGAGTCTCTGTAGCCAAACTCCCCCAATCCCTTCTGCTGCTGCAAGAGACATCAACGCCCGCCAAGCCATACGGTTGACCACAGGTGCCTTCAGCGCCGGCCCAAGGTCCCTAGGACCCTCCCCAACCAAGTCCTCCCAACCAGCTGGTGGTTGACACTGATTCTTATGCTCCTCGCCATCCAATGAAACAGCAGCAGCAGCGGCGGCTTCCTTGTCCTCTTGCCTTTTCTGCAAGCGGTCCCTGAACATCCTAGACTTCCTTGCCAAGAATTCCCCCGAATCGATGTTGTCCTCATTGGCACCTTGCTGCTGCTCATGCTGCGTGCGCTGAGTCTCGTCCCAACTCTGCTGTTCCTCCCTCATCTCCCGCTTATCCCCCGCTAAGCTCAAGTATGCTACATACGGCTCCAACACTGAGTGACGGTGAACATACAAATCATGGGGTTCCCAGCATGGGATCTCCAGCCCAGCTTTCTTGGCGAAGTCGAGCATAGCTTTGGTTGAAGCTCTGGCAGCTCCCACCTTCTGCCACATGGTCAACATGAGCCTCATCCAGAGCAGAAGCTCAAGAAGTACCTGCTTAGAAAAGCCGCTGCGGCGAGTGAAAAGGCTGCTGCTGGGGCTGCTGTGCATGCTGCTCCCCATATGATCCAAAGCAGGCCCAGCAGATGCAATAGGAGCAATAGGAGCAGCCGCAGCATTCACACCGGTAGTACTTGTACTGGAGCTAGAGCTACTGCTGGTCGAGCTGCTTCTGTTCGCCTCCCTAGCATCCCCTGCTCCCCCGGTTACCTCCAAAGACAATGATGTACCTGCTGTACCTGTCCCCCCTGCTAATCCTGGTGCCACTGCTAGGCCTGCTGCCCCCGCTGCCGCTGCTGTGCTTGCTGCCCCTGTCACCCCTATTGCTAGGGCTGCCTCTGCTGTGGCTGCTGTGGCCGCTGCCGCTGCCTCAGGCAAGAACTCCCGAACCAATTGCGGCAACTCCATCCAACATCTGCTTTCCTTCTCATGCAGCATGCGCAGCACCCATTCCTGCCACTCCTCTGCAACCTCTTGCTGCCGGTCCAAAGTCTGCAGTAATAACTTCATGTGCTCAGTGTACTCCTGCTGCAGCCCAAACTGTAACTCCCTTGATCGCTCCTCCGGCACTCCCAGTCCCCGGCCCAAGCCCTTCAAGCTCTTCATCCACTGAGCACCCACCCCTCTCGCTCGCATGCTCTCAGACACTAGTTGAGTAGGACCAAACTTTGGGTGAGCAAGCACGAGCTGCTCAGAGCAGCAAAACACAGAACGTCCCCTTCCGACCCCATCCGCAATCGCCTCGAACTGCTGCCAGGATGCCCACCACTTTGCCTCTGCTGCGTCACCGCGCCTAAATATCCGCCTCAATTCTGCTCCCACACACTCCCCTGCAAGCCCTGGCATGAACCTTCGACCGAAGTCATCAGATACATGCCCAAACAACCCTTTTGCATAGGCTTCCCCCCTGTGCCGCTGAATAAGCTGCAAGGCTAGCTGTGGGTAATTACCAATTTTGGCAATGTGGCTGATCATTCTCCCTATACCCCCCACCCGATCTATGTTGATCAGTGGCACCCCGAGGTTCACATCCAGCCAGGCTCGCCGAGGGAACTCTAGCTCTTCTGCTTCCCACAATTCAGCTTCCGAGTTCACTTGGATTTTGGATTGGGGGTAGCCGTGTGGGGGCATAGGCCCCTTGACAGCCCCAATGCCACCGCATGCGTGCAGCAGAAGGTCGGCCATGCGGAGCCTGGTTGCGGCGATGTTCTCTGCGTCGTGGTGTCGTTCCCAGTTGCCTGCAAGAAAGACACAGTGAATGCAACCATGATATAGCACATATATTCTTCCTACATTTACAAAGCCACACGCATGCAGAGTCATTCATACTTGCACCAGAATATACTATGATTATCGTCACTTAGTGACAATGTGTGTATGATTAGCTTTACACAGATGCTGTGTTGCTTAATTCGTTCATTCTTCACCGCTGTGAACCATGAGAACCCCGCTGGGCGATCCAGAAAGACTCAAGGAAAGCACACCAGCAGGCAAATAGGAGAAGCACTAGCACATTCTTACAAAACTACCATAAGTGTTGAAAGTGAGGCCAGGAGCTTCAGCAGCAGCATCTATTACATTCCATGAGTTCCCATGGCGCCATAGGCCTTGCATCACAAGCTGTTACAAACTGCTGTTGTTTAAAACAAAATATGGCCTGTCTTTGGCATGCAAGCAGAAACAAAAGCAACATTTGCGTAGACATTGTGATCAAACTTCATACATGCCATAGCAAAACGTGCCGTAGACCCCGCACCTCAAGCCGTTATAAAAGGTAGCAAGGTGGAACGGTTGCAGGTTAAGATTCGCATGCAACCATGATAAATTCTATACATTAGGTCCAGCAGCTAGGTCAAAACAACATCAGGTCAAGCAGCAAGGTCAACATCAGGTCAACATCAGGTCAAAACAACATCAGGTCAAGCAGCTAGGTCAACATCAGGTCAACATCAGGTCAAAACAACATCAGGTCAAGCAGCTAGGTCAACATTAGGTCAACATCAGGTCAAAACAACATCAGGTCAAGCAGCTAGGTCAACATCAGGTCAACATCAGGTCAAAACAACATCAGGTCAAGCAGCTAGGTCAACATCAGGTCAACATCAGGTCAAAACAACATCAGGTCAAGCAGCTAGGTCAAAAGTAGCCGACACCCTCTGCTGCCCCAATGGGGCCAAAAGGATGTGGCATACCTGCGGAAGGATAACAGCCTTGATGAGAATGGGGCAGCCACCCCTCCACTCCTCTCTTGTGAGACCTCAACTTGCCGTTTTGTTGCTCTAGATCCTCAGCAGTACTGTCCAGTCATATGCAGCATTCCAGCCGGGTTGGCAACCTTATCAGAAAATCTGGACTCGTAACCACATGCCATCAGCTCCCAAATCATATTCCCCGCTAATGTGCATCTCTTCACGAGGTATAAAGGGCACATAGCTATGCGACAAGGGGAGGCGCCGCCCCCCTCAGAAACCTTAGAAACCCAAAACCCCAGGCCCTCAACTTCTGAATTCTTAAACCGCACTTGTCTCAACTCAACCTCTACTACTAACCTGGTATTGTACATGTGTGCCCCAAGCTTGGTACAGCCTCTAACCCTTCAGGCCCTCCCCCTGTCGGAACATGTCCTTAAACTCTACTACTAACCTGGTACTATGCACTTTTGCTTCACGCTTGGTAAAGCCTCCAGAATGGCATCCATCCACACCTCAGGAGAAAGCAAGTGCCAGGGCAGATGAGGGAGGTAGTGGACAGTACTGTTACTGCTGGATTGCGCACAATCGCTGCTTCTATTGCTGCTTCTGCTGCTGCTGTTGTTTTTTGTCTTGTTGTCAGCAGCAGCAGCAGTAGTAGTACCACCACCACCCCTATCACTGCTGCTGCTGCTATTGCTACTGCTGCTGCTACTAGTAGTGCTTGCGTGCTTGCATTCACTGCCTAGCCCTCCAGCTCCTCTGCTGCTGCTCTTATCAGCAGAAGCACCACCACGGCCACCACCACTGCTGCTAATCCTAGTACCACCAATAGCAGCAGGAGCTGCACCACCACCTTCACCACCACCGCCAGCGCTGCTGCTGCTAGTGCTTATGGCATTTGCATTGCTGCTGCCATTCCTGCCGCTAATACCACCACCACCCCCATAACCAGCAGCAGCGGCAGCAGTAGCGGCCACCGTGCTACCGCCACTGGAACAATTGCTGCTCCTACCTGGTTCCCCTGCATCACTGCTGCTGGTGGTGCTGGTATCCACAGGACCACCACCAGCAGCAGCAGGAGCAATGGTTCCACTGCCACTGACTAGCCCTCTTGCCTCGCTGCTGCTGCTACCGGTAGTACCACCACCACCAGCAGCAGCAGCAGTACCTGTGCCACTGGGACAGCTGCTACCTCCTGCCTCCCTGCTGCTGCTGCTCCTGCTGCTGCTAGTACCACCACCACCACCACCACCACCACCACCAGCAGTAGCAGTACCTATGCCACTGGGACAGCTGCTACCTCCTGCCTCCCTGCTGCTGCTGCTCCTGCTGCTGCTAGTACCACCACCACCACCAGCAGCAGCAGCAGCAGCAGTACCTGTGCCACTGGGACAGCTGCTACCTCCTGCCTCCCTGCTGCTGCTGCTCCTGCTGCTGCTAGTACCACCACCACCACCACCACCACCAGCAGCAGCAGCAGTACCTGTGCCACTGGGACGGCTGCTACCTCCTGCCTCCCTGCTGCTGCTAGTACCACCACCACCACCACCACCACCAGCAGCAGCAGTACCTGTGCCACTGGGACGGCTGCTACCTCCTGCCTCCCTGCTGCTGCTAGTACCACCACCACCACCACCACCACCACAACCAGCAGCAGCAGTACCTGTGCCACTGGAACAGCTGCTACTTCCCACCTCCCTGCTGCTGCTAGTACCACCACCAGCACCGCTGCTGCTGCTGCTGCCGCTGTCCGTGGCTACTACCCCGCTGCTGCTGGTGGAGGAAACAGGGAACTCCAGCCACATAGCTTCATCCCATGCTGCAGCGATTCCAAACTGTAGAAATTTCATGCTAGCACCCTCTTCAGAACCTCTTGCTGCTGCTGCTCCTACTCCTATCCCTGCTGCTGCTGCTCCTTGTGCTGCTGCTGCTGCTGCTCCTTGTGCTGCTGCTGCTGCTGCTCCTACTCCTATCCCTGCTGCTGCTGCTCCTTGTGCTGCTGCTGCTGCTGCTGCTGCTCCTACTCCTACCCCTGCTGCAGCTGCTCCTTGTGCTGCTGCTGCTGCTGCTGCTGCTCCCATCGGTGGTGTCCCCCCCTCCACATTTGCCCCTGCCAATGCTGCTGCAAGATGTTTTCTTGCTGCTGTTGCTGCTGCTGCGCCTCCTCTGTTTCGTAAACTCCCTGCCTCTACATGAAGTGCTGCTAGCACCTCTTTAAAAGTCAGCTCTGATTCTTGCCCCCAGATCTCTTTCGATGCAGCTCTTTCTGCTACTGATGTTGCTGCTCGGGTTGCTGCTGCCGCATATGCTGATTCGGCTTCTGCTGCACCTTGCCAGGAAGTGTCCTCTACTGCTGCTGTTGTTTCTCCTCTCCCTCTTCCCACGCCTGCTGCTGCTGCTGCTGCTGCTGCTGCTGCTGCTGCTGCTGTTTCTCCTCTCCCTCCTCCCACGTCTGCTGCTGCTGCTGCTGCTGTTTCTCCTCTCCCTCCTCGCACGCCTGCTGCTGCTGCTGCTGCTGCTGCTGTTTCTCCTCTCCTGCCTTTCGCACCTGCTGCTGCTGCTGCCCCCACTTTCCCGCAAGCCAACAAGTCCCTCAGCACGCTATAATTCCCAGCAGCAGCAGCCGCCACCAGCAGTGATGACAACTGCCGCCGCTGATGATCCTGTGGCGGCTGCTGCTTTTGCTGCTGCTGCTGCTGATGATGATGATGCTGATGAGTCATCAACCACTTCAGCAGCACCTGCAGCACTACAGGGTTTCCAGTAGTGCATGCAGCCTTGTACACGTGGCGCATGTACTTAGGCTGTAGCAGCTTAGGCGGGAGCTGCTGTAGCAGCAGCTGTAGCACGGGGCCTGCCCAGGGGTCCAGCCTTGCTGCTGCCATGGATACATGCTGCAGCCAGGGACGGATGCTGGCGGCGGTACATGCAATGACGATCTGTAAGCAGGCGGCGGTACTGTGGCAAACCGCATGGCGGAGGAAGTGCTTGTGTAGGGACTTCTGCCCTAACAGTTTGCCGCCTTGGCTCAGCGCGAGCAGCAGCATCTCGTCGGAGCCTTTGTCGAGGGCGGTGATCACGGCGAGGCGGTACGGGTGGATGACAGGGTTGTGGAGGAGCCTAAAGGGTGGGAGGTGCCATAAGACGTCTTTACGGGTTCTGCTGAAGGTGCCAAACTCAATGAGCAGCTGCGCGTTTCCAGCTTTGACTGCGTACGCTGGGAGTAGGAAGCACGCTTGGGGGCAGATGTAGACTAGAGCTTGTACACCGGGACCCTTGCGGATAAACCTGTAAGCTGCTGTGATACGTTCTTGCGAAGGCATGCAGAGAGGCTGAGGGCCGAACTCGTACAGCTCGCGGGTTGGCAAACCACGGTCTGGGGCTGCATCTTCTGAGGCAGATACAGCTGTCACTGTCCTAGCGGGGGCCTGCTCTAAGCATTCCAGGATCCACGAGGCTATTTGCGCTGGGGACCAGCCCTTCGTGCGAGACCATGTGATAGCTGCGTACTGCATGGGACGACCGGGGGCCAGCCTTGGATGCCATGTAAGGAACCATTGCTTCTTAAATGGCTCATCAGAGAGGATTGCATGGCACCGTTTGCACGTGAGAGCGAGGGCGGAAGGGTCTGGGCAGCAGAGGAGGATGCGGGCCAGGGTACTGTCCCCAAATGAGAGCAGATCCATGATTAACCACTATACACGACTGCACTCGGATCTCATGCAGGTAGTAAGCATTCATTTAGCTGTGCATTGCCAATGTCATTCCGGCCAGGGCAACATCGACCAACGATTCTTAGGCAGCATACATCGGTGCCGCTTCGTGCTCACAGCATCTTGAACATGCACACGTTTAGCCTGGTGAGAGCATGTGCACATGGGACTTTCTCAGCGGAGCTGCTCATTCTCAGTTCGCTACACCGGGGCGGAGAAGTGCGAACCGTACTGCAGTTGCTCATACACGGTACGGATTGTGCCGCCCCAGGCAGCAGTGAGTCTCTGAGGAGCCATAGGCCCAAGCAGACCATTCAGGCCCTAGTTTAACTTTTCAAATAGCATCGGGCCTGTTATCTCGCCCAAACAGCTGTTCCTAAATCGTGCAATGCTGGTCCGCTCTGCATCGCCAGGTACTAGGAACTTCTTCTGTCCTGGTGGTATCGAGGACACCTCCGCAGGAGTGAGAATGGCAGCAGAAACTCCTCACTTGCTATCTAACACATGGCCATTTTTAATGACCTCTACTAAACCACTCCTCAGACTCTTTGTAGTAACTTACAAGGCCCGTCTAAGACAATGCCTGTCCCCATCAATCACTCAAGTGTCACGGGAATTAACTAGGATCGCCTGGGCCCAAACACTGGGGCCACAATGTTACTCAAAGCAACATAGCAACTCAAACGGGCATAGGCGCCATGCATCGCTTCATTGGCCTAGTGACCAATTTGATATCGGCGGGCTGGCATGATCCCTCTGGCAAGAATCGGTGACTTGAAACCAGCTACTTGCAACACAGCCATCCTTCGTCCTCCAACGACTTCAAATACAGCCTTCCATTGCGCCCCGGGGTGATGAATTGTCTTTATCGCCCACCCAATCAGGGCTATGGTCACGCATCAGTTACTGGCAGTAGCGGTTGCCTTCCTTGCTGCCATGTAGTCTTTGTATGTCTCCAGCATTTGCTCATGGTAAGATCTGCTGGAGTCTGGCGGATTGATGGTGGCTGCCACTGAAGGGTGGGCAGTGATCTTGGTGATGTAGGCGGAGACAAGGGGAACATCTGCACGGCAGGGGGGGGGGGGGGACATAACAAAGAGATATGAGCTTGCTACGTTTTAGCAAGATGCCCCCGGGGGGTGCCCAGGCTGCCGGGGCCCCACGGGGGCTGCCCCCGGGGGGTGCCCGGGCTTTCCCTTTCAGTGCCGTGTTTGAACCGTGCAAAGCTCTAAGCACTAACTAGCAAATGCTTGGGTGGAGGCAGGGAAGCGTAGGGCGCAGAACCTGGGCGCTCATGAGTCTGCAGGAGTCTGGCGGGTTTATGGTGGCTGCTAAGACTGAAGGGTGGGAGGTGATCTTGGTGATCTAGGCGGACACACTGAGGGGAACATCTGCATGACAATTGAGGAAGGGGGGAGGAGGGCAGTGGACTAAGAGTTCATAACTCAACCATCATTCATCAATCAAAACGTAATCGCTGTGCCAGGGAAATTCACTCAACACCAAGCAGCCCACCGACCATCAAGCCTGCCGGTCAGAACTCCTCCCAGCAAATTTAGTTAGCGCCTGCAATTCGTTCTCTTAAGAAGTCACCAGAGGGGCCACAGGCCTGAGTTTGGGGATTATAGTGTGATGTGCATCTTTTGATTGTAGGCATTGCATCTTAGTTTATCATCAGTTAAATAGTGGTTAGTCTCATCTTGATGGTGTGATCATAACTCCATAGTCCATAGTCCCCCGGCTTTGCTGCCCATCTCCTTCCCCCTATGTGCCGCGCTACCCCCATACCTTCTGGTCCTTTGTGTTCAGTACTCATAATGCATATAACACTTCATGATATGCCATAGCAAAAAGTACCGATAATGCATAAAGCTCAAAGGAATCTCCCGCACGTAGCACTAAAGAGCCCCACCGCAGCTCACCCTTTTCAACTCCTAAACATCAGCTTTGTGCTCACTCCAGCTTAGAATCAAAGTTGGTCCTTTCTTTCAGGAGCTCCCAGCAACACCCAAACCGCCTGATCATAGTATAGCCTCCCCTCGGTCAGAACCTATTTCCTCCCCCCCCCCCTCTTAGTTCCCTGGCCCCGAAGCCAACAATCCTAAACGGCAATGCTTGCTGTATTATTAGAACCTAATTTCTTACACCACTCCTCCTTCCCAGAGCTTCTGGCACCTTGTATCCGCACATCTCCTCCCATACGACCTTCCCTCATGATTGTGTTAATATTGCTAAAGGTAGCAGCTATAGTTAAAAACCAGAGCCATTCTCCTTTCGATTGTGAATTCTTACATCAAGTGAAGTGCGTGGGATTACGCGTTTTGGCCTTCATCAGATCCAGTTGAGCACATGCAACAAAGACACATATATACACCGCAAAAATCATGGCCACAAAGAGAATGAACAGAACTTGTGCACTATTACAACGGCCAGATGTTTCTCCATTCTGCTGACCCCATGTGCCCTACAACATACCCACAGCACCCACCCCACTTGCTGCCCCTCCATCAAAACTCTAAACCCTAAACCCAAACTTCCTGGACCCCACCTTGCCTTCTGGCAGTTTGTATCCACACAGCTCCCCCAGTACTGGCAGCCTTATTCAGGTTCCCCGCCCCCCTGTCCACCTCTCCCTTCCTCCACCTCTTTGTCCCACACTGCCCCCCCCCCCTGCTATCCATCCTTAGCCCCCCCCTCCCCCCACCATTACCCCTCCCTAGCCCAACCCCCCCTCCCTCCCCCACCTTACCTTGTGGTATGTTGTATCCACATCCCTGTCCCAGTACTGACAACCTCAACATGAAGGGTGCAATAGCAGCATCAGCCAGAGTGAAGGAGCTGCCCGCAACAAAGGGACCACCAGCAGCAAATATCTGGGACTCCAACCACCTAGAGACAGGAGCAGCAGCAGCAGCAGCAGCAGCAATGACTACCTGAGAGTCCAGCCACCTACAGAGAATACCATATACACCAAGGCCGCCAACTTAAGGTACATAGTACCAAGGTTTAAATCAGTAGCTGCTCCAGCCATACCTGGCAAGGCAGTAACAAGCATCAGCAAAGAGTGGAGGAGCTGCCTGCAACAAAGGGACCACCAGCAGCAGATATCTGGGACTCCAACCACCTAGAGAAGGAAACATTGCAACAGCAGCAGCAGCAGCAGCAACAGCAGGACTGACAAGTTCAGCAGGAAAGTTGCGAAGACAAATGAGCTGGAGGTATGGTGTTGAGCATTGGGGCAGTCACTACAAGCAAGCACCAGTCAAATGAAGGGGCTAGCAGCAGCAGCAGCAGGAGGAAAAGGTATCAGAGAGTCGAGCCACTCAGTGAAAAGAACAGCAGCAGCAGCAGCGGCAGTAGCAGTAGCAGCAGCAGCAGACATGAGAAGTTCAGCAAGAAAGTTGCAAAGGAAAATGAGCTGAAGATATGGTGTGGAACACTGTGGCAGTCATCGGGGGTCTTGTGCTGCATGGTCTTGAGTGACCTTTTGGCACAGCTGGGTTTGCGTTTTAATTGATTGATTGTGGCAGTCACTGTGACTAGGAGGACGCACAAGCACCAAACAAATGAAGGGGTTAGCAGAAGCGGCGGCAGCATCAGCAGAAACAAGGAACACAAAGTCCAACAATTGACCAAGAGAAACAGCAGCAGCAGCAGACAGAGTACGAGAGAATCCAGCCACCAACCGAGAGGAACAGCAGCAGCAGCAGCAGCACTGACAAGGTCGGAAGGCGGCAGTTGCCAAAGGCAGACGACTTCAGAGAGGAAGTTGTAACGCATTGCTGCAGTCAGGGTGACTGCTCCCAAGACATGTTCAAGGAATTACTCCCAAATGGAGCAGAAGAAGCAGCAGGAAAACTCCAGCCACCTGGAGTATCAGAGAATACTCCAGCCACCTACCGAGAGGAACAGCAGCAGTAGCAGCAGCAGTACTGGCAAATTCGGAAGGCGGCAGTTTCCAAAAGTAATTTCTCTGATGCGTTGTCACAGTCAGTCAACTACACCCAAGACTATATTTGAGAAAAGTGTGCTGGCAATGAAGTACAGCAGCAGCAGCAGTACAATTCGTTAGAGAGTCCGACCAGCCACCTACCAAAAGGAACTGCCCGGTCAAATAATTTCCAAATTTAATGAAGCCCTGTTAAATCAGGGGTTAATTTATTAACATTACCAATGAAGTATTAGAGAATATTAAAAGCAGCAGCAGCAGCAACAGATCTGACAAGTTCAGCAGGGCACTTGCAAAGTGCAAATGACTCAAAAGAGAACTTCCCAATGCACTGTTGCAGTCAGGGTGACTACAGCCAAGACTACATCCAAGAACAGCAGAATAGTGGCAACATCTGAACCAAACAATTCAGAAACTAACTGGAATCCACTCTACCCAGCGCATGCAAAATATGCGACAACACCAACAGAATATACAGCAGGCTACATCTGCAGCAACCATGAGAGCAAGCATTGGATAGCTCCATAGGCCGCATTTGCATGTTTTCTTGATGGATCAGAAGGACAGGGTACTACCCCTGAGGGGGGGAACGCACCACGTGTGCTAATACCACCCCTCCCTCAAAATGTCCCTTAAACCCCAGCCCATCACCCAAGCCCCAATACCATGTCTCTTCTTGAAACCAACCAAAGTTCCATAAAGCTGAAGATCCATACGCCCATTTTGCCCTCCTTGTTACATTGTTACATCTACGCTCGCTCCACCATGAGCGGCAACCCTGAACCCTAATCCCTAAACCCTGAAACCAGAAAACCTAATACTCAAGTAGGCTTACTACAATAAGCGCCTCCGCTGTTTTCTTTCGGCCTCAGATCCTTCCAGACCCCTTCCCCAATCCCGATAAAAATGACCCACTAAAACCTTGCTTTACACTAAGCAATGGAACCCAAAGCCCTGTCGCACCTTAAGTTCTCGTCCAGTTCCTCTCCAGCAGCAGCAGAATCTGCTCCATACAGTTACCTTGCCTCGGGCTCTCCCCCCTCCCACTCGCACGCACTACTCTGGAACCCCTAAGCCCCGTCTCACCTAAACCCTCGTCCAGTTCCGTTCAAACAGCAACAGAAGATGCTCCGTACCTTTACCTTGTCTCGTGCACTTTTACCACCCCCCTTGCTCGCCCCCACTACTCTGGAACCCCAAAGACCTGTCTCATCTGAAACCCTGGTCCTGTTCCGTTCCAGCAGTGAAAAGATTATGCTCCAAACATTTACCATACCTCAGGCACTTTTCAGCCTCCCCCCCCACCCACCCTTGCTCGCCCTCAGTACTCTGTAACCCCCAAGCCCTGTCTCACCTTAAAAGCTCATCCAGTTCCCTTCCTGCAGCAAAAGACTATGCTCCCCCCCTTGCTCAGCCCACTACTCTAGAACCCCAAAGCCCCGTCTCACCTTAAACCCTCATCCAATTCCGTCCCAGCAGCAGCAGAATCTGCTCCAAACAACAACTTCCCATAGGCTCCTCCCACCTTCACTCCGAATTGATCAATCAGCAGACGGACCTTTGCTTTACCAATGGCAGAGGTGGGGAGGAGGGTGGGCTCTGGGATAAGGTCTTCCAAGTACTCATTGCAGATTAGGGACTCGTACATACTGCAAGGTGAACAGCAGGAAAGGAAGACAAAGGTTAAGGTCTTAAAGTGCAACACGAGACATTGCTTTCAAATGTTAAGGAGGGGAATGCAGCCATGCCTTGCATGATGTCTGCAGCCTGAGGAGCTGCTAGGGTTAGGGTTTAGGGTTTAGGGTTGGTATTAGGGTTTAGAAGGTAAAATCATGGGTAATGATGTGTATGTCACATAACTCATTGCAGATAAGGGACTCGTACATACTGCAAGATGAACAGCAGAAAAAATAGACATGGCTTAAATGCTGAGGAGTCTCACTGTTCAACACTGCAAACCTTCAGGAGATGCACCGGCAACTCATGTTTGCTGTTCATGAACTTGCTGCTGGAATTGACCTGGGTGGTTACATGGTTACATCTACGCACACACCATTTGTGGCGTACAATTAAGGAAGTAGGCCTACTTAGTGAGGACCACCTACCCCAGAGTAAAACCGGGTGATGACTGCATATGGCGTAACGTTCAAACTAGAGTATCTGTATAGGATCTGCAGGCCAGCTTGTGAAGGAGGAGCAGTGCCTGTGTAACAGCAACCGGTGGGAGGACAGCAGATTTGGGATGAGAGTATATCAGGGGTAGGGTTTAGGGTTCACACACAAATCTCAGGGTTTAGGGTTTAGGACCAGACTAGGGACTCGTACATACTGCAAGAAATGCAGGAAAGTGAGGGGAGTTTCACGCTTAGGCAAAATGGAACACAGAGATTGACAGTCTTTCAAAAGTTGAGTATTGGAGCACAGCTGTGCCTTGCTTAGGAGAAGGTAGGAGGACAGCAGACTTAAGCTGAGGGTCTGATTATCAGAATGTGTGATGAGTAATGCATAAAACAAATGACCAAACAAAAAAGCCGTGGCTGCACCAAGGCAGCCAGGTCAGAACGACCACTACACCGGGGTCAAACCACAATCTTCTACTCAACGGAGCGGGAAACACCACATTGAAGGACTGCGTAGCTTTCTTTCTCTCTCTCCTGCTCTCTCTTTCAGTCAGCTCTTTCAGTCAGCCCTAAACATTCTGTCCTAAATACTGTGAAATCAGGAATTTATACGCGAGGGTCGGCAGCACAAGGGGACAATGCACAGAGGCATTGGTTATTGTGGGCTCTTTAGCATATAAATGTTGCAAGTTTAGGATCTGCATTTCATGCAGCCAAAAGAGCGACATATTGAGCTGCTTTAGGGGCCAATTTTTTATGGTTATCATTACATTTCATGATTTGCCATAGCACAAAATGCCATAGGCCAATACTGTATATGCTGTGAGTACAGCAGACTAGTCGGGATTGTGGTATGGCAGGCAGGAGGATATTGTTGCCGGATGAAAGGTGTATTATAGGTTTAAGCTGCAGGTCAAGACAAGCAGCAGGGAGATTAGTGTCAGGTTGTCAAACAAGGGCTCGATGTTGGACAGCTTGAGGATTGAGCAGATGGAAATGCTTGGTTTCGTGCGCTTGATGATGCCAGAACGATAACATGCTTCGGTACATTATGGCGTATATTGTAGTTCCCTCCAGACGACATAATCCTCTAGTGGGTGTTGCTGGCCGGAAGGTGAGCAGCCGCAGACGCTACTAGTTTGGTATTTGTAGCGTTCAACCAATAACTGCATTACGATCTTCCCACCTATCATGATGGGTGCATTGCACTTGATCAATACCATAACCAAATTTGTCACTATCAGATACAATGTTGAAACTATGGTAGTCATGAAGTTCCTACAATGAGCATTTGCATGTAGAAACTGCGGTGCAGTAGCCGAACCACACACTCGAGTGACTACCAGCTTAGGAAGCACCAGAGCAGCCCCTCTAGTGTTTGGGATTCCAAATACCAGCCGGCATAGTCCAGCTTAACTACTGCACAACAACAGCTACTTAAGTCCATGACTAGGGCTGCTAAACCCTGGCTGCAAAGTCCACGCAGAGCCCTGCCTGAGACCAGGCTGGCCTACACCTTCCGTAAGCGTTAGCTTAGCGTTAGCAGTCTCACCTAGTGGTTGAAGAGTTGTCTTGCCACACCAGGGTCGGAACGCGACCATAGGGGTTATGTTGTAAGAACCACTCGGGCTTGTTCACGAGGTCCACGTAGACCGGATCGTACTTCACGCCCTTCTCGTTTAGCACAATCCATGTGCGCTGAGCATAGGGGCAGGTCCAGGTGGTGATGAATGTGGGGTTATCTGCGTCCAATCCAATGGCTGGCTGGGAGCTTCCAGCTGATAGGGCGTTAGCTGGGGAGGATGCGTTAGTGGTCATGCCGGTAGTAGCACTGCGGAGCAGCGCACGGAAGGTGAGTGTGCGCGCTAGTGGGAAATGCTTGAGGACTTTGGCAATGCCTTCACACGATCCGCCACTCGGTAATGAGCACGGCAGATGCGGTCCTAGCCCGCAAGTACAGGAAAGAAGAACTCGTTTGTGACTGCTCCGTGCTGAATTGGGCGCAAACCCCCTAGTCGAGCTATAACTAACAAGCCAAGGTATTGGATGCACATTTGCATGCATCTGCTGGCCCCTTGTGTGGACTCTCGGGGACCGTCCCAGTCACCCGACTCACCCAAGCAAGGCAATACAAGTTCCAGTGTCAGGCGACTTTTGGCAGAACAGGACCATAGGACTGAATAACAAACAAACAAAAATTTAAGGTGCGGCAACCGCAAAGGGCTGCTAGGTCGAAACGACCAAACACACCATCGGATGGGTCCAAAAACAATGGAATCCATACCACCAAGCAAGAGGAATACCCAAGCAGACATCCAACTACGGACACGGCAAACAAATCACCAGCAGGAGACTGATGGGTGTATCCAAATCAAACACAATCCAGAGCACCAACCAAGCAGGATGTCCAGTAAGTCCACCGCATATGTACCACCCAAGACGGCCAGCACACCAACCAAGGCGAATACCCAAACATGTAGCTATCTAGACTTCAACCAGTTCCTCATCAGACGAATCACTAGGAACATCTGAATCAATAGCAACCGACTTCTAGCCATCGTCGCCTCAATAGGAACTTCCACTTACACACACCAGCTGCAAAGGGTTCTGGTGCATGCATGCATTTCAGGAAAGGCCCTCTGAGATAGATCAGAGAAGTGCAGCCGCCACAATAGATGGGAGTTTACTTAGAGCAAGGAGTGACATTACATGCAGGAATCGAAAGTTCGCTCACAGCCCACTTTTTGATGAGCCCCCCTCAGCCCAGAGAACAGGAACTGCTGAAGCCACAACACACACACTTTGCAGGTCCCATACACTCCTAGGTTTAGGATTTAGAGTAAACCTTAAAACCTAGCTTTGCAGCCTTCAGGTCCCATGCAGGTACCATGCTTTAGGTAGTACCACAACAAAACCTTCCTTTAAGTTTTGAGCATCAACTGAAGCCACAGACGTGCGATAGTACTGAAAACGAGCAAACTCTTTAATTCATCACAGCATCACATCACCCCAAAACAGGATGGATTTCCTTACCACCCCACATGCATTGGATCAACAGAATATGCAGCACCACACAAAGCACAAGATGCTGCATTGCACCAGGGGGTTAGAACCTTTGCAGGCTCACAACAAACATCCATTAAAGTATAACATAAGAATCTGGCTAGTTAAGATTTAGGGTTTATCCTTAAACCCTAATATAGTTTAAAACTTAGGGTTTTACCCTAAACCCCAACATAGCATAAGCCGCTGCAACCGCAATGTAACAATACACAACAAAGGTGTTAGTAAAAACAGTGTGGCCCAGGCTGCGAACCGACTTCCATCCATCCACGAAGATGCCCCTCAACATGTTTGTTAAGAGAGACGACTGCACAGCCCTCTGGGCCGTGCAGCACCACCACATGACTCCAATCAGTTTGTCAGTGTGTGAAGCCCCTCATGACTATGTGCAATCATGCCTGTGCACGTACACTCCGCTTTGTCTGAATAAACATGAGGTACATCACTGCACATCACATGAGATACATCACTGCACAGCTTTCGGGCCATGCAGCGCCATCCATCCAGTTTGTCTGAATAAACCCTAAACCCTAAACCCTACTCCACAACTGCAGTCACGATGAGTGCCATCTTAGAGCCATCTGCTGATAATAGCCTAAATCCTAAACCCTACTCCACAACCACATTCACCATGCATTCTGCTGATTACTATCAGCTTAAACGCGCATACTCCACAACCACAGTCACAACGAGTGCCATCTGCTGATAACAGCCTGAACCCTACATCAAAAATCCTGCTCCACATGACACAGTCACCCTGCATTCTGCTGATAAGAGCCTGAAGCTTAACCCCTAAACCCTGCTCAACAACCACAGTCAACATGCATTCTGCTGATAATAGCAGAAACATTGCCATTCTGATCGATCCCATAACACCATGGCAGCAAATGATGACCTTGATCCAGAATCTGACTCTAGGGTTTTGTGCACACCCTAAAACATAAACCTTTTCATGTGCTCATATAGCAGAATGAAACCGCTTTATCAGCAGCGGCATCAGGAATGAGCGCTAATGGTCACATCACATCTCTGCAGAACCCTCTCCAGCAAAACCACCAAGGAAACTGAGTACACACGGAGTCACGACATGCACTCATGATACTAGTAATTATCAGAGATGGTCAAGGTTTGATGTTGAAAGAAAAGCCACCCGAGGTGAGCTACGGGGCTCTTCCATATGGCTGGGCAGACTAGGATTTAGGGTTTAGGGGTAAACTCTGAACCCTAGGCAGTACCATTCCTCGGAGGCTGGGTACAGGTAATCAAAGCAGGGTAGAGTGATGCAACAAGGAAAGGCGAGGCTCTGGTAGCATTACTCAATGCGTAGCATTTGCAGGCTTTAATGGACATGGGGCACTTTCCCCTACCCAAATGCCGAGCTGCTGAGCGTTGCGCAACATTCCGTACAACATGGCACAGCAAACCACTTTAGAGGAGCCATTGTACACAGCCGGCCTTTGCAGCCTTTACATGCAGATTTTTGCTTGCTAAACCCTAAACCCTTTTACAGGCAAGCTTGTTGCATTCTGCCAGGAATCCACATTTGTCATATCTAAGCCGCAGGCCGAAGGGTTCACCCGTCCCAATAGCATACTGGTACAAATGAAGCATCTGCCACTACGCTAAACCCTAGCAACCCAGTACACTAAACCCTACTACCTAGCCCGGAAGATCCTGCAACTAGCCCTCTACATAACTAAACCCCTGGACAACTTAAACCCCTACAAGGGGCAGCAGTGGTCACTATGACAGCCAAAACCCAAGCCAGGTGAGCAAAACCCAGCTGGTAAACCCTGCTTGTCTCAAAGACCCTAAAACCCAGCCTGTTGGCGCTGCTATCGAGCTAGCCGATGACTCAGCAGGTTTAGGGCTTGTCCTGGGTTTAGCAACCCCCGCATCAAGCACCGTCACCCACACAGGGCCCCCTAAATCCTCCGGGTTAAATGCCGGTGGGTTGGATGTAACTCGCGACGGCTGCGGGGAAGGAGTGACGGAGTAGGCACCCGGTGACTGCAAGTTACCTTCTGAAGTTCCCACTTGCTGGGGTCCGCTGGGAAGTACAGGTCCTGGATCTGATACCGACATGGCACTGCTAGCAAGAGGTGGTGGTGATGCCGGCGATGATGAGTCATCAGCGCCCGCCGACGGCGGCAGCTGCCCCGCAGCCGTTACTGCTGCCGTCACTGCTGCTGCTGCTGATGATGATGATGATGATGAGTCATCCGTCTGGGGTAGACCCAAGCTGCCGTTACTGCTGCTGCTGCTGCCGGTGCTGTTGCTGCCGTTACTGCTATTGCTGCTGCTGCTGATGTTGCTTCCCATTTCTTGTCCAGAGACTAGATCTGTAGCTGCAGAGTCTACCGGAGCTGTCGTGGTTATCGCCGGCAGCGGCGGCGGCGGTGGTGGCGGCGTCGACGCAACTCCCAATTGCGACATAATCGATGACTCATCAATAACTGATGCCCCAGGAGCAGGGCTTCCTTGATACGGTGGCTGCCAATACTGCTCCTGCTCCTGCTCCTGCTGCTGCTGCTGCTGTTGGTATTGATCTTGTGGGCTAGATCCCCCGTGCAAGGAAAACGGCAGATCCATCGACGCCATTTTCACCCCCGCTTCGCACGTCACTTCCCCGCCGTCACTTGGCACTGCAATCTGCCTCCGATCGACTTTAACCAGCGACCCACACAGGAAAGCGTCCAATTCTACCTTAGAGCAATTCTGCCCAGCTGCTGAACATAAGCTTTCGCATATGCTGAACTCTATGCACGGGCCTACTGTTCCTGCATTCCGTTGGCAGAAATCCACGCCGCCGTTTGAACTACCACAGGCCAGGGAGCCCTTGTTGTAAACCCCGGGGCTGTCTGCTTCACAGACGTTGCTTGGAGGAAGAGGGTTGCGACAGTCACTGCAAGGAAAGCAGCATTAGGGTTTAGTTACTTGGGGTTTAGGTTTAGGTTTTTGGGGTTTAGGGCAGATGTTGCTGGGGTGGGGGGTGCGGGAATGAACAGCAGCATTAGGGTTTAGGGTCTTAAAGCTTAGGGTTGTAAATGTTGCTGGGAGGGAGGGGATTGCGGCAGTCACTGCAAGGTAAGCAGCATTGGGGTTTACGGACTTATCTTTTAGGGTTTAGAGCAGATGTATCTAGCAGGGAGGGGGTTGCGGCAGTCACTGCAAGGAAAGCAGCATTAGGACTAGGCCGTTAGGTTTTTGGGGTTTAAGCCAGATGTTGCTGGGAGGGAGGGGGTTGCAGCAGTCACTGCAAGGAAACCAGCATTAGGGCTTAGTGTCTTAGGTTTAAGAAGTTGGCGTTTTGGGGTATAGGGCAGATGATGCTGGGACGGGGTTGCGGGAATCACTACAACAACAGCAGCATTAGGGTTCAGGTTCTTGAAGCTTAGGGTTGTGATTGTTGCTGGGGGGAAGGGGTTGCGGCAGTCACTGCAAGGTAAGCAGCATTGGGGTTTAGGCTGTTAGGTTTTAGAGGTTTAAGGCAGACGTTGCTGGGAGGGGTTTGTGGGAATCAACAGCACGCAAGGGTTTAGTGTCTTAGAGTTAGGGTGTCGATGGGGTCTAGGGCAGATGTTGCTGGAAAGGAGGGGATGCAGCAGTCACTGCATCGGAAGCAGCATACAGCCCACATACATAAGTCACAACTGTCAGCATTAGAGCTTAAAGATGGTCCATGAGTTCCTCCGGAGCATTACATAGAAGTGATTTAAAGTGACACCAACCTGACATCTCCTACAACAAACTAACCCCTGCTGCCCTGCAATACCTGGGGTTTTGGGTCCCCACCAGGCCGGCACTCACGATTTGGAACACCCCAACCCCTGCTTTACCCCTGCCTCCCCCTCTCAGGCGCCCTTGACTCCCTTTAACCCCTTTTTCTGCCGTCCCTGGTTGCGGCACAGATCTAGTTTATGACATTTTAATGGTATTGCCTTTATCCGCACCTATCCTTTTGCTAATAATATGAAGAGTTTTCTCAAAAATTCCAGTGATTGCAAGTAATAGACATAGATAACCTAAAAACGGGTTTAGTTTTATCAGATATTGATCAAACCCCCCTCTGAACTAATTTTGCCACCCTAGTCTTTGCCCCTTGACAAGCTGCACATGCTACGCGTCTTTACTTGTTCCACCCTCTCACCCTTCTCGTCTTTACTTCTCATCCCTCGACCCTGAAATCAACCTGGCTAACAGGCTAAGGAAGTGGGAATTGCCGATCCCACCCGACCCACCCGACCCATCCACCCGACCCACCCCATCCACCCCACCCGACCCACCCCACCTACCCGACCCACCCCACCCACCCACCCCACCCACCCCACCCTTCCCACCCCACCCACCTACTCGAGCAGGCACAGTGCCCCCCTAGCCTTTGACAAACTTTCCACCCTAAACCTTGCCCCAAAGACTGCCCTATGGCAAGCCGCACACGCTAAAAACTCATACCCCAAGATAGGTTGAAACAATCAAACAAACAAACAAACATCTAAGGTGTGGCAACCGCAAAGGGCTGCTAACACACCACTAAGGGGTCGAACCCCTAGGGCTCACCTTGATAGCCCAGCCAATGTTGCGGATTGCACTCGTTGCCAATGCCCCCCCCTTCCACCACCACCCCTCCAAACCATTGGGACCCCCATTCTTGTGCCCCACCTTGCAGCCCCATGCTTCTGAACATCAAACCTATTCTTTGCCACACGACCCATGTAACGGTGCTGAACCCTGTCGTGGTAGTAGTACAGCCCTGTTTTGACGCCTCGCTCTTGCGATAGTTACAACCCATCCTTAAAAATTTCCACGCGCTGCAGCCTGTTAGGACCTCCCACCCTCCCCCTAGGTACCTGGCCGTTTCACCCGAAAACCTGCAGACGCAAAACCATTAGATCCTAAAATGATAGGTGCAAAGGACCCAGCTCTTACCTTGATATCCTAGCCAGGGTCACAGCTTGGACTTCCTGCCCGGCCCCTAACCCCCCCCCCTGCCCCTAACCCCCTCCTCCTTTCTGCCCCTAAACCCCCCCTCCTTTCTGCCCCTCACCCTTCCCCTAAACCTATACCCTAAAAATTGACTCACCTTGATAGCCCAGACAGTGTCACAGCTTGAACTTGCTGCCCGGCCCCTAAACCCCCCTGGCCCTACCCCCCCCCCCCCTGCCCCTAACCCCCTCCTCCTTTCTGCCCCTAAACCCCCCCTCCTTTCTGCCCCTCACCCTTCCCCTAAACCTATACCCTAAAAATTGACTCACCTTGATAGCCCAGACAGTGTCACAGCTTGAACTTGCTGCCCGGCCCCTAAACCCCCCTGGCCCTACCCCCCCCCCCCCTGCCCCTAACCCCCTCCTCCTTTCTGCCCCTAAACCCCCCCTCCTTTCTGCCTCTCACCCTTCCTCTAAACCTATACCCTAAAAATTGACTCACCTTGATAACCCAGACAGTGTCACAGCTTCCACTTGCTGCCAAGGCAGTAGCAGACAGATGCTACAACACAACAGCAGGAGGTGTAGCCGCCTCAGTCTGCTACTGCTACTGCTGCTCCTGCTGCTACTGCCCTTCTTCCAGATGCTGCTGCTACTGCTACTGCTGCTGCTACTGGTTGTGCTTATGCTGCCCGCATCTTGGCCACCCCATCTGCGGGCAGGAAAAGGGGAAATGTTCAAAAAAGGAGAGGTGAAGACTGTTAGAATGCGGGCAAGAATGGCGGCAGGTAGAGAAGGTGGGGCTGCCCACGAGGCAGCTAGGTCACCAAGGGTTAAACACACTGTGCGGGCACCCATTTCCCTAGTCCCATTCCCAAAGTTAAACTCCCTAGTCCCATTCCCCTAGTCTCCAATTCCCTAATTCCATCTCCCTAGTCAAGAAGTGATAACGCAGAACAGCATCAAGTATCTGCTAAGCCAATTGAATTCTTGGAGAAGAGGCACTGCATGGCTTAAAGAGAGTTCTTTGGTTTACAGTCATGGAGTGGATGGCGCAAAACAAACAAAGCGCGGGCCGCATTGGTGTGGAAGCAACTGGCCGCCCTTGAAGAGCATGTGGCATTTGAGATGTGATGTTCTGTGTCATAAGCGTCGTAGAGTACATTAAGGCAGATGTCAAGTACCATGTGCAGTGAGAAGGATGGCACTAAGAGCCAATTAAGTGGTGACATGTGCACCTCACATGGGCCTGCAACATTCCAAATACTATTCAGTGCTGGATGGGCTATGTGAGGAGACTATAGGAAGTTAGCTTGAATGAGAGTGCTGGGGAATGCAAGCCTTTGGTGACTGTAATGAATGGCACCTGGGCTATAGGTCCTAAGGTTCAGACTCCAGGCCCGCCTGCAGCGGGCCTGGGGGCCAGGAGCTATACCCGCTGCACGCCCGCTGGCCCCAGGCCTGGCATCTGGGCTATAGGTCCTGGGACTCAGACCAGGCCCGCTGGCAGGCTCAACTGCCTTGCAACATTTGCGTGTAGCCCGTATCGTATTGACACGAAGCTTTAGTAGAAATGTGCAGTAAGTGAATGCATGGTAAGTAGGCTGATGCGGAAGCTAACGAGGTGCTTGCGAACGAAGCTGGCATGGAAGAAGTTGGCTTCGCTGCTTCCGAATGAGAAGCTCACCTGCTGCTGCTATGTTGACAGGCTTCTCGACCACCCATATCCGGCGGGATGCGCAGAAGCGCCCGCATATGCCTCTTTGTAGCAGCACCTGTCGATACTTCTGGCCACGATGACTGATACGCTGCAGCTATACAGACTAGAGCACGGAAACAGTCGCGCTGTGCTCTGCTGAGTCTCCAAGACTCTAAAAGGTACGAAGCTCCCGATCAGAACAGCAATATGTGCGCCCACAAGTTCAGTTAAGTCCGTCACTGGCAGGCATGTGCGCTGGTCATACAGTTGGGTGCGATCATGCAGGTACGCTACATGCAAAGAGCAGGACAATTGATTTGTCAGGGGCCCTGATGTGCGGCATGCTTGTGATTGGGCTAACTTGCAGCGCAACAGGGATGACACTGGGACTATGCGACAGCACGGAAGGTCACCAGTGGCAACCGGCCAGCTGTCGTGGACGAACACGAGTGACTAGAAAGCGAGTGACTAGAATGGGATTTATCAATTGTAAAAAAGCCACAAAACGTCCACAGCAGCCTTAATAACAGCATACTCACTGCAGTCTGCATGATGGCAGAATGTGCTTTATACTCGCTTCCTGCTCCACCGACAGCCATCGAAGCCGCCCAAGTTGTTCAGTTTGTCCGGCTTCTCTTGCAGTCGAGCTTGCTTGTTATTCATTGCTTTCATGGAATCACAGCTCTATGAATGCTTTACTAGGATGTTAGCATGTCGTCGGGTACGTAAACTTGCCGATGAACCATCCCACCGGCTGGCCAGGGCTTGGTATACGAAGGGGGCCTGCTTGAAGGCGACTGGAACGCGCACCTGTAGCAGGGTAAATACCATGCACCGATGCAAATGGCCCAAAACGCATCTAAGAAATGGCAACACGGGAGCCATGGGGACCTGCATGCAGCGTCTGCCGGCGCTCATCAGCAGCAGTTGAACACAGCATTAGGTACGTGACCCCCTAGTCCATGCCCATCAAGCATGGTGTATGCTCATACTTGAAATAAGCAGCTTAATATACATTTTAGCAGATAGATATGCTGTGCTCATCTACAGCACTGGAACCATACAGTCTCCCCAATGCACATGTTAGGCCGTGAAACATCTACCCTCTTTGTTTGTTTGCCTGTGGCGATTGTCCCATGTGATCTCAACCAGCTCCTCGTTCTTGGTCAATCCCTCAGCCTTATCCTACCTCGCCCTGGGAAGACAGCATACTAGCCACTAGTTGCACCGGCACAGATGACAAACAGCCAAAACATAACGAGTTCAAGGCGGCTGTGTGGCTGCACACAGGGAAGCTGAACATCACAAAAAAAGAGACTAACATTTAAGGTGTGGCAACCCCAAGAGAGCTGCATGAAGCACTTTGCAGAGTTACCAGCAGTAGCTTCAGGTGCAGTGAGAGCTGCCAGGCTTATGGAACTACTGCAATGGCATCCTGAAACTGTTTCATGTATCAGCGGCACACATCAGTATTTCCCCACCCTGCCTGGCTGCTTGTCGACGGTGCACTACTTGTGAGCCCAAAAGAAGGAGCCCGGCCCCAGACGATTTGCTGAATTGGGTTGCAGGGAAGGATCTGGATACTATATCTGGCTGTGATTGTCTTGCTTATGAATCCAAGGTTAGAACAGAGAGTGAGTTACAATCAGGAGTCAAGCGTTGATCAGAAACGACCTCGCTCTATCCTGTATCGAGGCAGGCAGGCAGGCAGGCATCGAGGCAGGCAGGCAGGCAGGCAGGCAGGCATCCAGGCAGGCAGGCATCGAGGCAGGCAGGATCGTCTTGCTGAACTAAGAGCAGTGCTTCTTGAGTCCATGTGCTGCCAAGACCACCCCAGACCATCGATATCCTGTACTTGCGGGTGTTCCCAAATTTTTGCTGCACCTTCATATGCTGCTGCCTCCCTCCCTCTCCCCCCTTCTTGCATATGTCAGGGCGAGTATTTAGCAAGCCCTTGCACAATTCTTGTTCAACCCTGACCTAACATATGACTAGGCCCACACTACCATGCTGCACCTTCATATGCTGCTGCCTGCGTACCTCCCTCTCACCGACCCCTTCTTGCATATGTCAGGTCGAGTAATTAGCAAGCCCTTGCACAATTCTTGCTCAACCCTGACCTAACAAATGACTAGGCCCACACTACCATGGAGCACCTTCATATGCTGCTGCCTGCCTCCCTCTCCCCCCTTCTTGCATATGTCAGGGCGAGTAATTAGCAAGCCCTTGCACAATTCTTGTTTAACCCTGACCTAACAAATGACTAGGCCCACACTACCATGGTGCACCTTCATAGGCTGCTGCCTGCCTCCCTCTCCCCCCTTCTTGCATATGTCAGGGCGAGTAATCAGCAAGCCCTTGCCCAATTTATGTTTAACATTGCACTTCCACTAAGCCCTTGCACAATTCTTGTTTAACTTTGACCTAACATATGGATAGGCCCACACCTCAACATCAGTTAGAGAGAGAGAGAGAACTACGCAGAGAAGGGGGGAAAGTCCTTCATGCATATGTTGAGGGAGTGGACCCTTACCTCAACATCAGTTACTGTGTATTCTGCTATACTCAGGGTTTCTTTTGTTACTTAAGACATGCAACTAGCTTAGTGCCTCTGTGTAGTTTGTATATTGTAAGGTCTTGTGTCAGGGCTGTGCTACATCGAGTGCCCGGAAAGTTTTTGGCATTATGGACCCATAGGACTGACCAGTAGGCCGCACTTCTAGCCACCTCGCCTCAATAGAACTTCCTTTTACTGTGTGTTCCCTACTAGATAGATTCATGTTTGAGTATCATTCTCGAGTGGTGGTGAGGAATCTATTGTCTTGGGATCCATGCGATGGTGTATTCGGTCGTTTGGACCTAGCAGCCCTCTTGAGGTTGCCAGATCTTAAATGTTTTTGTTTGTTCCTGGCAGCAAACTGCACTCATTAAAACATCAATATCACAGCATGTTATATGTTGTCATACATGCCGAAGACCACCCCGTATCCTGTTCCACCTCGCTGTTTCTATGACAGCTGTTTCTATGACAGCTTGAGGTGCAGAGCCTATCGCACTTTTTGCTATAACATATCATGACATGTAGTAACAAGATCACAGCATGCTGCTATACCAAACCCGCAGGTGTTCACCCTAGCAACCTGCCACACAACTGAGCAGGAACCGGGTCTGCCTACTGACTAGCACATTTGGTTGTGCCGTATGGAAGACAGCAGAACACCTGCATGATTTCCTAGCTGCAACATAACTCAACTGTTCCACATGCATCCCCCTTCATTTCCCTTGACTTCTTAAGCATCTTTCTACAAATTGGCCTCTAGATACCGCCCTCATTTGTCATCCTTCATTCTCAGCCTTTTCACCAGTTAAGACCGATGTAAAAGGAAGTTCTATTGAGGCGAGGTGGCTATAAGTCCGTTACTAGTCAGTCCTATGGTGTGTTTGGTCGTTTCCACCTAGCTGGCTTGGTGCAGCCACACCTTAAATTTTTGTTTGTTTGTTGTTTGTACGTATTCATGGTTACGTATTGCCCAAACTTGCCGGACACTCCATCCCAATGTGATTGGTTGTTTTGGTCTAGCAGCCTTGTCATCAGCCATCCTTCTGTTTCGTTGTTTGATTACAATTGGAGCCTATCACAATGGCTACACAACTGAGTGATCTTGGGGTCCTTTCTTACTCAACACACCACACTAAATAAACCTGGTTGGAGTAATGCTAGGGTGCTGCACGGCCCAGAGGGCAGTGCAGTGGTCTCTCTTAACAACTGATCTTGGGGTTTAGCGGAAGATATGACACCATTCCTTTTACTACCTCAGGGTTTCTTCATGTCACTTAGCCATGCCACTACCTTATTGCCTCTGTGTTAGTCTGTATACTGTAAGGTCTAGTGTCAGGGCTGTGCTACATGGAGTGTCCGGCAAGTTTTTGGCAGTACGGAACCATAGGACTGACTGACTATTAACCGATTTCTAGACACCTGGCCTCGATAGGACTTCTCTTTTACTAACCAAAAGTCATAGTCTTGCATCACCTCCTTTTGCCTCACTGGAGGCTGTACACCCCACAATAACAGATTCCAGTAGCAGAGCGGTCGGGTATCAGCAATCACGGGCTGTAATTCTTCCAAGGGCAAGCGTCGGCAGAGGGAAGGATGCAACAATGCAGTGTTGATGACTTGGACATCCTAAACTAAACTACCCATCTATCCCGTGCTTCAATAATGAGACAAAGGTAGTTACCATACTGACCCTAATGTTTTACGACCATGTTAAATACAATCCAGCTGGAGGGGCATGGGGGGGCTTGCTTAGCGGTCTTCCTGCTTTCTTTGGCGTTCATCTTCTGCTGCATCAGGACCCAAGGCGAGTAAACAAACAAACAAACATTTAAGGCGGCTAGTAAACAAACAAACAAAATTTTGCGGCAACCGCAAAAGGGCTGCTAGGTCGAAACGACCAAACACACCATTTGGATGGATTCAAAAACAATGGAGTCCACAATAATTCAGATAAGTACTCTCAAGGCGGCCCTCCTTGAGCGTTAGTTCTCAGCTCTTGCATTTCTCGTACCTAGCTTGCTGCATCATGTGCTCGTATGCCATGTCCTTTCTGTTCCACTCAGGGTTTCTTCTTGTTCCTTAGACATGCAACTAGCTTAGTGCCTACTTTTAAGTTGATTGTAAATTGTAAGGGCTACGTGGAAATGGATGGAGTGTCCAGCAAGTTTTGGCAGTATGGGACCATAGGACTGACTAGTAACCGACTTCTAGCCACCTTGCCTCATGAGAACTTCCTTTTACAAGCGAGCTGGAGTATATGAGATGATAGATCACTGCACAGCTTCCGGGCCGTGCAGCACCCGCCACATGACTCTGACCAGTTTGTTAGTGGTACAAGCCAGCTGGAGTATGCAAATCAGTTTGGAGGCAGTATTTCGAGGAGCTGCACCCGATAATACCATATGGGGTAATACTCCTCGTGTATCTGGCTTTCTTAAATTTAGTTTCATCTACCCTGCCTGGCATGTTGTCGACAGTGCACGGCTTGAGAGCAAAGGAGGAGCCATGCCTCAGATGGTTTGCTGACTTTGTGCGCCCGGTGTGCCGGCCCATTTGTTTGTTTTATAAAAGGAAGTTCTGTTGAGACGAGGTGGCTAGAAGTCGGTTACTAGTCAGTCCTATGGTTCCGTACTGCCAAAAACTTTTATGGAGCACTGAAGGTTGCGGGGGCCGAGCATGTGACTATGTGTTGTAAAAGGAAGTTCCATTCGGATGTGACTGTGTGTTGTTACGATTACGATTACATCATGGCCCACAAAGGGGGCGACCAACGGAGCCAACCTAGGCTCCATGGGCAGAAATACTGGAACCTGGTCCATCAGTTGTGCATGGTCCCTTGTGCTGCTCCAAAGGTCCCTTGTACTGCTTCAATGGTCCCTTGTACTGCTTCAATGGTCCCTTGTACTGCTCCTTGCATGTTCCCTCGTACTGGTGTTTTTATCTGCTTGGGGCCACATTGCCTTCCTTGCAGGGCAACATTTCATGTGTAACTCCACAATTAGGTGCTAGCTAAGCAGGAATGTTTGCTTGCAGGGTTGCAAGGGGAGATCCATGCTTTATCTTGCTGGTTATCAAACGTTCTCGCTTTATGGTAATGTAACTACTGTAGTTGCAGTATCAGATGTGAACCCCATCCATACCCCTCTTATTGTAAATTGCATGGGGATGCAGGCTTCATTGCAGGCACTTACCTGCGCTTGTCGCCAGCCTGTTACAGCTCCTTGCACCCACCAGCGAGGGTATTAGTTCACCAACGTCCGCCATGCTGTCACATGAGATGCTGGTAGACAGATTGGGGTCGTCGTGCGAGCCTCGTGAGAATTTGCTGGACGTGCTGCGGATAGCCTGCTTATCCATGGGGAATCACCAACCCCGTGTTTTTGTCAAGAATCCAGACCTATCATGCCACCCCCCCGAAGGACCATCAGTTTTGTTGAGGAAAATAAAAGGAATCCCGAGGCCAACTCGTTCTGGCTTGTTTGTGTTGCGGTTGTGCCACCCGACCGTGCCAGCCAGGAGGATGGGCAGCTAGAAACAACTCCCACATACGTCAACGAGCCAAAAAAAATGCAGAGTACTGGCATGGAGGTAGCGGAGGCACGCGTGGACCTCGCGACAGTTTCAAGTTTGGCAGTTACCCGGCTAAGATGCAGATATCACAGGTTGGCAGCAAGGCAAGGGTGCAATCAGTGGCTTGCACGCAATTGATCAAGAGGCTGCAGCTGCATATCCAAGAAGCACGCGCCCTGATGAGCGCATGCCCCTTCAGCTTGAACATCTTTTTGGTGACTGGAAGGTGACGAGTCGCTTCAAGGTGTAACGAAGTCTGCAGTGCCCTCAGGCCTGTACAGCTCCGCAAAGGCTTACAGAGCTCCTAGCTAGCGCAACGAGGATGGGATTGCCACATACCTAGTGGCCTGGGTTACGTTCTGTGTCCATCGGTGCGGGTGCATGTGCTCATTCCTCATAACGCCCACTGGCGCTGGTCCTCACTGTGCAGCTGATTTAGAGAGGCACTGAGAGCTTCTATGCTAATGCATGCGTTCACTATATGATGAGGAGTACAAGCAGCATCTAAGACGGCGAATTTGGGCACACCGCAAGTCGGACTCGCAACTGCACAATGCTGATGCAAGGTGTGAACGTAGATGGGCTGTCAAGCTCACATTGGGGTCACGCTTCTCAAAATACATAGCACCATACCCTCTGAAGCTATAGCGGCCTGCATGCGTGGATATACAGCACTCACTTACTACCTCTACCTCGCGCCAGGCCAACTAAGAGCGGCGAAGCTCAGTCTACGCGGTGGGCAGCAGCAGCAGGTACGAACTTTCCCACCGCTTCCTGGAATCATTTGAACTCCTCCAATTGCATCATAGCATTGCAGCGGGCAGCCTTGACTTTCAAGCAGGTGGTCCTTACGCACGATCCCATCGGCGACCTGCACGCTATTAGTCCTGCAGCTGTTTGAATTGCCTAACCGTGTCTCCATTGTCAACCATGATTGCAGGCACATTGCGGCCCTCGCCTTAGCAGACGAGTAGTAAAAGCTTTCGCCAGCACCAACGGGGCCAAAAAGGTGCGAAGTAGGCGTTATCAGCCTTATCAATCAGTACCAGCACCATATGCCGACAAAAGAGAACATGTTCATAACATGATATCAAAGCAGCTGCACCCGTGTAACTGGGTAGAGTAATTCAGGGGTCTTTAACGAATACTGAAGGGATTTTAGTAGTCTCTGCTCTAATGTCTCCTAGCATGGTCTCTGGGAATTTGTAGGCAACACGCAGCATTCACGGAGCATTTGAAGCGAAATTAGGGGTAAGAGCAATTGGAGAAGCTTCTTGCACGTGTCTCCCAGCAGCAGACAGCAACAGCGACGGAGTCCATAGAGACATACCTTTTGTCCCTCGTCTTTATCCCAGTCCCAATCCCCCCCTCCCCCCCGGCCCTCCACCTCTGCCCCCTGGCCCTTTTCCTTCCCTCCTCGCTCCCTCGTTCTTTTCCTCCCTCCCTGTCGCCCCTTCCTTCCCTCCCCCGCTCCCTCTGACCCCCCTGCCCACCCCCCTCTCCCCATGACCTCAAATTACCCCCTCTCCCCATGACCTCAAATTACCCCCTCTCCCCATGACCTCAAATTACCCCCTCTCCCCATGACCTCAAATTACCCCCTCTCCCCATGACCTCAAATTACCCCCTCTCCCCATGACCTCAAATAAGAATCATTGCTATCAGTGTTGTTAGTGTTACAGTACATGATACGCCATAGCAGAAAGTGCTATATATAGGCCCCTCACCTCAAGCTGCTACAAAAGCAGCAAGGTGGAACAGATTAAGGGCCTCCTTCAGGCCAGAGGTAGTAAACCATTGAAGATTCTCATTAGGCTTTTGGCCTCTGCTTTCGGCGTGCAACCCAGAAATATTGACAACATATGCCTGGACATGAAATAAGGAATAACAACTCCCTCCCTGTGCCCTTACTCTACACCGCAGGATGGACCTCAGAGGCGTGTTGTTGTCACTGGCATGGGTGTAGTGACACCCCTAGGCAATGAGGTGGGTGTCACCCGGCACTAGTGCCACTAGTTACACGGGTTACGCAGCATGCGCAAGCAGGTGGAGAACAGATACGCAGTGTCAGCTGCAGCAGGATGATGGGAGGATGCAGATTTGGGAAGAAAACGGAGTTGGCTTGTCAAACAGAGTTAGTAATTAGGGTTTAGGGTTTAGGGTGGTTGTGGTCTAATTCTCTGGACGGAGTGACAGGAAGCAGCAGGCCAGCGGCGAAATTTTAAGAACCCAGCCACGCCAGCCACCGCAGCGGAACGTGGCAGCAGGGGGGTAGGGTTTAGGCTTCAGGGTTCAGGGTTGGATGTTCAGGGTTTAGGGTTATCGCAGCAGCCCCCAACTGAGAATCTGAAAGGGCTCTGCAGCAGGAGTGCTGATTATAATAACGATAATGTTACTATATAACAATAATAATAATATAACTGATTATAATAACAATATCTGAAAGTAGCAGCTACAGGTGTCTGTAGGTTCAGGGTCCAAGTTTCTCATTTTTGGGGTGATTGTGCCCATTTTACAATTGAGGCAAGCTTCAGTAGCGCCACATTTCATGTAATGTTCCCTGCAGATCCAGGAGTTCTATGATAATTAAGTAGCGGGCAAATCAGACATTCTCCGGTTACTTCTTTTGATGCCCCTAAACCTGAACCCTACACCATAAACCCTTGCTCCCTGCAAATCCAGGAGTTCTATTATCATATACTAGCGGGCAAATCAGGCGTCGCCCCGATTACTTCTTTCGATGCCATTAAACCCTAAACCTGAACCCTACACCATAAACCCTTGCTCCCTGCAGATCCAGGAGTTCTATGATAATCTACTAGCGGGCAAATCAGGCGTCGCCCCGATTACTTCTTTTGATGCCATTAAACCCTAAACCTGAACCCTACACCATAAACCCTTGTTCCCTGCAGATCCAGGAGTTCTATGATAATCTACTAGCGGGCAAATCAGGCGTCGCCCCGATTACTTCTTTTGATGCCAGTGGTTGGTCCACCACCTTTGCTGGAGAAGTCAAGGACTTAGATGTGGATGGATATATCAGTAAGAAAATGGAGCGACGATTGGACAGGACCATCAAGTTTGTGTTGGTCAGCGGGAAGAAGGCTTTGCAGGTGTGCAAGGGGAGGTTGAAGGGTTCAGGGTATAGGCATTAGGGTTTTAGGTTATATAACAGGTAGGGTTCCGATGTGGACGGGAATCTCCAGTAAGAAGATGGAGAGACAGCCAGGTGAAACTGCCAAAGTCAGTGGCAAGAGGCCTTGCAGGTGTGCAAGGGGGCCTAGGGTTCTGGGGGTGGGCCTCAAGGTTTTAAGGGTCTAAACACGGGCAGGGTTTAGATGAGGATGGGTACATCCGTAGACTCAGGTTCGATTCCTTGTCACGTCTTTTTGTAAAAGTCGTAACTTTACAACAAAACCAGCATGGGGTCTGTCATGCAGTGTGGGATTAGAGGAAAGCAGGCTGCAATCGACAAAGTAAGTTGCAACCAACACCAGCCAAATCTACTTCTTGGTCTGAGAGCGAATTCTGTACGAGATAGATCACTGCACAGCTTTTGGGCCGTGCAGCGTCTGACAGCACAACTCCAAGCAGAGAGAGAAGGGGGGAAATCCCTTCTTGCATATGTTAAGGGAGTGGGCCCTTACCTAGTATAGATAGGCCCACTACCATTCGAAGCCCAGAACACATAATTGGGTGAGAACAAACTCCAGCAGTTTGTTAGTATGAAGGGCAGAATTTGAGACAGATAGATATGTGACCGCTATCATTATTACGTTGCAAGATATGCCCCAGCAAAAAGTGCCATATGCCGAGGCACAGTGGCGTGTGCCGAAACCGGTATGGACTGCCCAGGCAGATGTCTATTCTGCCTGCTGGTTTATTCTTTTGCTGGCTGGCCTAACCAACAGCAAGATGAACGAACATGATGCTTAGTGTAGAGTGATGCGACAAGAAATGCAGGGTCTGTCATGCAGTGCTGGAACGAATAAAGCCGGGTGCAGCGAACAAAGCAGGTTGCGACCACCACCCCAAACCTATTGTTCCTACATTTCAAGATATGCCATAGCAAAAACCGTGCCATATGCCCCGCGCTAGAGAGCTGATTCTGCGCTGGCTGTAGGATGCTGCATTACCTAGTCTGGTGGGCAGCGTCTATCTTTATAGCTGGAAACGAGTCATTCTCCAAAGGTTTTAATAATAAGCAACTGTGAAATTGTCCCAAAAGTGTCCAATTGTGGTCATTTATGCTGAAAGCCGTCCCTTCTGGCTGCTGTGTTTCTAGGATGCTTACCTAGTCGAGTTGGCAGCGTGTATAGAAAAGGGAATCAGGTTTACTCAACTGAAGGGTTAGGGTTTAAGTGTAGTGCAAGTGAGAGGTCAGGGTTTGAGGTCTGAGGTTTGCTGCAATGGATTGCTTTACGAATTGGAGGGAATTTGTGCTAGAAGCTGTCCTTCTTGCTGTGGGATTTGCTGTGTTCCTTGGACGCTGGACTAGTTGGGTTGGCAGCGCCTAGAAAAAAGGGAATTAGGTTTAGGTTTACCCAATTGAAGGGTTAGGGTTTAGGTGTAGTGAAACTGAGAGGTCAGGGTTTTAGGTTTTAGATCTGCTGCAGTCAGAGTCCCTAGCTTGTGCTGAAAGCTGTTCCTTCCTGTTGTGCAATTTGCTGTGTTCCTAGGACGCTCGATTAGACTGGTTGGCAGCGCCTAAAGAACATGAGGGGAAGGTTAAACGCAATTGAACGTTTAGGGTTTAGGCTTAGCGCAATTGAGGGTGCAGGGTGTCAGGGTCATAGTTTGAGGGTAAAGATGTGCTGCGACAGATGCCTGGATGAATTTGATGAGCTTGTGCTGAGCGTTTACTCTTCCTTCTATGTGATTTGCTGTGTTTCTAGGATGCTGGATTAAGCTGGTCAGGTCAAGACATCAAGGAACTCAACAAGGCCCGATGTGGAATCCTCATTGGGAGTGCATTTGGAGGGATGAATGCTTTTGCTACTGCTGTGGAAGCACTGGAGACACAGAGTAAGGGGGGGGGGGGGGGGGCGGAGGGGGGATAATGCTGAGATGTGGTATGGTTGGGAGTAGGAGAGATAAATGGGTGTAACTGCAGCGGATGCGGCAGCTGGGAAGATTAAGTAAGGACTGTGGAGGGGTGATACGGTCTGAACAGGAAGGGGAGGGTATATGTGTTTAGATATGTGGGGCAGTGGGGACTAAGGGGAACCCCACAATCCTAGGGGGGGGGGGATGCAGGGTTTGGCGGACCCCCTATCCCCCCCCCTCCTCAGGTTCAGGCTTTTGTCAGGCCCTCCAGACCCCCTACTCTTTTTTGTTTAGGCCCCCCCCCCCCCTATCGGATTGTGGGGCTCCCCTAACGGGGGCGGGGGGTTGGGGAGGAAAGCGGCGGCAGATGACATCAGTGTGGGATATTAGGAGGGAGGGAATGCGAAGGTCCTTCATGGTGGTGGTTGTGGCGTGCAAGGGTTTAGCAGGAGCAGTTCAAGGGTCTGTGGCAATGTCAGGTGGGGGGGGGGCAAAGAGGGGGGCGGGGGCGGGTGTGGGTTATAAGGATCAAGGGAAGGCTCTTTAGACATGCCGTGTCTGAGATTGTCAGCTTTCAAGGCTTTAGTAGGAGCAGTTCAGGGGTCTGTGGCAATGTCAGCTGGGGGGGGGGGCAGGGGAGGGGGGTGTGGGTTATGGGGGGCAGGTGGGACGAAGGAAGGGGGAGAAGAGAGGTGGGGGGGGGGGCATGAGGGGTCTCTGCTGGAATGAAGAGGGAGGGGTGGCATGTTAGCAGGCGGAGGGAGATGTGCACGTAATTGGCTCTTGGCTGTGAATAGCTAAGCTATGGCTATGGCTATGGCTGTGGCAGCCATGCGATCCGAAGAAGGAGGGGAGGGAATATATTTAGGGTATATGGGTCTGGGAAGCACTGTGAAAATTGAGGGAACACCTTGGCATGGTACAGGGCCGTTATGTGTTATCAGTAGGAAGGAAAGGCGGAGCTTGTTTGTGCCCTAATGGTTGAGGTTGGAAAGGACGAATAAATGCAAAGCGGTAAACCAGAATCTCATAGGTGATAGCGAAACCAAAATGGTTGAGTTTGTGGCGTGCATGGCTTTAGTAGTAGCAGTTCAAGGGTCTGTGGCAATGTCAAAGAGGGAGGCCAAAAGAGGGGGCCAAGCGGAGGCAGGGGACAGGGGTTTGTTTTGGAAGCAGGAAGGAGGAGAAGAGAGGTGGAGGGGCAGGAAGATTGGCTGCTGGCAGGAACTGGGAGGGAATGGGGAGAGGAAATGGGACGTAATAGAGGGAGGGCGAATTTTTTGTAGGGAAGCCAGAGCCGTCTTTTGAACTGCAAGTTTTAGTAGGAGCAGCACCAGGGTCTATGGCAATATCAAGCAGCGGGGCCAAAGGGAGGCAAAGCAAAGACAGGGGACAGGTGTGGGTTATAGGGTGTAGGTTAGTTGGAAGCAAAAAGCTGGACAAGCAAGGAGAAGCAGGGTGAATGACTGCTGTTGGTCATCATGTGTTTAACTGGATCTGTGCGGCTTCTCTTAAAGTTCTCCTGCAGGCTTCAAGAAGATGATCCCCTTTCTGCTGCAGACCTTCTTGTTTGGTCTGTCTACGGGTCGTTGTCCTTCACTCCCTCTCCTGCTACTTTCTTATCTGAGTGACCAATGAGAAGCTGAAGCAAACAAAACATAGATGATGTTATGTGTCAGTTTTGATGATGTATTCTTAGCTGCACCCTGCTTTTCTTTATTCCAGCTCTGCATGACAGACCCTTCTTTCTTGTCCACATTCTCCCCTGCTTTATTACCTCCAGCTGACTTGTGACTGCTGCTGCTGCTGCTGCTGCTTCTCCTCATGTCTTCCTGCAGGTTTCAAGAAGATGAACCCCTTCTGCATACCTTTCGCCATTACCAACATGAGCGGCGCCATGCTCGCGATGGACATCGGCTTCATGGGACCAAATTACGCGATCAACACCGCGTGCGCGACCGGGAACTACTGCATCACCGCGGCCGCCGGCCACATCCAGCGCGGCGAGGCCGACTTGATGCTCGCCGGCAGCGCCGACGCGGCCGTGCTGCCGAGCGGGATCGGCGGCTTCATCGCCTGTAAAGCGCTGAGTAAGAGGAACGACGATCCTGCGAGCGCGAGTCGGCCTTGGGATAAGAACAGAGATGGGTTTGTCATGGGGGAGGGCGCAGGTGAGTTTTAGGGGCGGGGGGGAGAGCGGGGTGGTGCAAGTAAGGTGGGGGAAAGGACAGTGCGGGGTCATGGGGAGGGCGCAGGTGAGGGCTGGCAGGGGGGGGGGGGCAGGCAGGAGGAGGGCTGGGGGAGGGGGGGCAGAGAAGTGGCGGGAGAGAGCGGGGTGGTGCAAATAAGGTGGGGGAGGGGACAGTGAGGGGTCATGGGGGAGGGCGCAGGTGAGGGCTGGTAGTGAGCAGGCGGGAGGAAGGGGGCAAATTAGGTGGGGAGAGGGGTGGCGGTAAGGCAGGGAAGGGGGAGAGGGACAAATAGGGTATGGGGGGAGGGGTGGCAGTGAGAGGGAGGCAGGGGGCGGGGGAGGTGGGGCGGGTGGGCGAGGTGGGGGGAAGGGTGGCAGGGAGGGGGGAGAGGGACAAATAGGGTATGGGGGGAGGGGTGGTAGTGGTAGTATAGCCTATCATGCAGATGGGAAACTTGAGCGTGATGGGTGTGGTAGTGGTGGGTGTGTGGAGCTGTTGTCTGTTCTGCTGTATGCAGATGATATGGTGTTGCTAAGTCCCAGCAGGGAGGAGTTGGTGGTCATGCTGCAGGTGATGGACAAGGTTGCTGCTAGTCTTGGGTTGCGCATCAATGCAAGCAAGACTGAGATCCTGTCCATTGACAAGGATTGGAAGGAGGGGGATGTGCCAGTGCAGCAAGGACCAGAGGTGATTATCAGTGAGGGTGTGGTAAAAGAGGTGTCACAGTTCAAGTACTTGGGAAGTGTGCTTGTGACTGATGGCAGGTTGGATGTGGAGTTGAATATCAGGAGGGGTAAGGCTGTGGGGAGGTTTAAGCAGTTTGAAAAGATGTGGGGTACCAAGCATCTGTCATTGGCTACGAAGGTGAAGTGTTACAAGGCATATGTGTTGCCAATTCTGCTGTTCGGGAGTGAGTGTTGGTCCCTGACCAAAGTGCAATCGCAAAAGCTTGAGCGGGTGCACTCTAGCTGCCTTAGGAGCATCCTGGGGGTCAGGCTGTCAGATCGGCACACCAATGAGCATATCAGGAAATCATGTGGGGTAGCCACCTTGTCAGCATACATCACAGCAAATAGGCTGAGGTGGCTGGGGCATGTGGGCCGCATGGAGGAGGGCAGGTTGCCGCATATTGCGTTGTTCTCTTCATTACATGGTGACATGACGAGGCCAGTGGGTAGGCCTCGCCATACCTGGGAGAAATGCGTGTGTGCTGATCTGAAGGTGCTTGGTCAAGATGAGGGGAGCTGGGAGGCTTCATGTCAGATTAAGAGTGCTTGGAGGAAGAGGTTGTGGGATCTTACGCACCCTTGGGAAAGCCAACGGTTAGTGAGGTGTAGAAGGCGCACTAAGCAAGCTATTGATAAGCATGTGGAGCGCTATGTGGTGCCTTTCAGTGGCTGGGAGGATGGTGGTTCACCAGTACCTAGGTGGTGGGAGCCACCTCCAGCCCCTACTAGGGTGGTGCTTGATCCTGCTGCCTCCCCGCCACCCATGTGTGATGGAAGTGGAGCAGGTTTTGGGTTTTAGTGGTGGTGTTTGTTTCCCCTTGGTGTGCACGCCGTTGCATCTAGCCTCAGCTTGTGTGTGGCAAATCCACCATCGGTTGTGTGGCTTCGTGATTGTGATCAGGAGCCTTGTGTTTGTGGCCTAGGTTTGTTTGGCCATTGGCATTGCTGGTCTTGCGTTTTGATTGATTGGTGGTAGTGAGTGGGAGGGTGGCGGCAAAATGCGATGGGGAAGGATGGCAGTGAGGGTGCAGGTGGAGGGGGGGTGGGTGCAGGGGGAGGGGGGTGGGGGTGGATGCAGGTGGAGGGGGTGTGTGCAGGTGGAGGGGGGTGGGGGTGGGTGCAGGGGGAGGGGGGGTGGGGGGTGCAGGAGGGGGGGGGGCAGGGGGAAGGATGGTAGTGAGCGTGCAGGGTGAGGGGGGTGGGCAAAGAAAGTATGGGGGGAGGGGTGGTACTGCCGGTAAGTGATGGGCGCGGCTGATGGAAACATGCTGCATGCTGATGTACTGCCTCTGCACTGGATTTTTGTTACTGCCCCGTACTCTTGTCCTGGAGGAGTAAGAGCATGCGATGGCCTGTGTCTCTCTGCTGCTCCTGCCCTGTCGATGTACTGCTTTGCTGATGTACTGCTGCTGATGTGGTCAGGTATTATATCACAGTTTGTGATATGCCACCTCAATGTACTTTGTGACAGCTTCAGGTGCGGGGCCTATGGCACTTTTTGATATGGCATATCATGAAATGTAATAATACTGCTGTCAGGTGTTCTTGTTGTGGACAAGTTTGAGCATGCAAAAGCTTGAGAATACTCGCCAGCTTTAGGACTGCTGTCCCCCCCTGCTGATGTACTGCATTACTGTTTTACTGCACTGCTAATGTACTGCTTCAGGGACCCTTGTTCTGGAGGAGTACGAGCATGCTAATGTATGTGTACTCTCTGCTGCCTACCCACTGCTGATGTACTGCATTGTTGTTGTACCTCATTGTCTGTTAAGTACGACGCTGCATTCAGCACAGCAGGCAGTGGGTCATGTACTGCTTCTGTTGTACTGCTGCTGATGTACTGCTGATGTACTGCTGCTGAATATGATATCATGATTTGTGATATGCCATAGAGCCAAAGGCCCCGCACCTCAAGCCATCATAAAAAGCGATGTGGAACAGAATACGGGTTGTTTTCGGCAAACATAAAGTGTGATGGCAACATGTGCCTGACATGAGGTCCAGCAGCAGGGTCAAAAGCACCCAAAACCAGGTAATCCATTTCGTTGCTGTGTTTGATCGCTTCATTGTAGCAGCCATCTTGCAGTTGTCACACCTTAAAAGTTTGTTTTGTTTGTTTTGTCTTGTACTTGAGGAGTACGAGCATGCCTTACAAGCATGCCAAGGCTCGTGTACTGTACGCTTCCCTGTGAGCACTGCTGATGTACTGCTGCTGATGTAGTGTACTGCTGCCGATGTAGGGTACTGCTGCTGATGAGCTGCTGCCGATGTAGTGTACTGCTGCTGATGTATTGCTTCAGGTACTCTTGTACTGGAGGACTGCGAGCCCACCAAGACCTGTCGACTCTCTCCTACTCCCCTACTCAAGGACTGCCGATGTACTGCTGCCGATGTACTGCTGCCGATGTACTGCTGCCGATGTACTGCTGCTGATGTACTGCTATTGTTGTACTGCCCCTAGGTACCCTTGTACTGGAGGAGTACGAACTACCAAGACATGTCTACTGTTGTACTGCTTCAGGGACCCTTGTTTTGGAGGAGTACGAGCATGCTAATGTATGTGTACTCCCTGCTGCCTACCCACTGCTGATGTACTGCATTGTTGATGTACTGCTTCTGTTGTACTGCTCCTGATGTACTGCTGATGTACTGCCCTTAGGTACCCTTGTACTGGAGGAGTACGAGCATGCCAAGGCTCGTGGTGCCAAGATCTATGGGGAGTATGTTGGTGGTTACTTCACATGTGATGCACATCATATGACAGAACCACAACCAGAGGGCAAGGGAGTGCGACTCTGCATAGAGCGGGCACTAGACCAAGCAGGTGAGCTTTAGGTGTTATCTAGAGATCAGTTTAGGGTTTGGGCTAAACCCTATTTCAAATGTGATGCGCATCATATGACAGAACCACAACCAGAGGGGAAGGGGGTGCGACTCTGCATAGAGCGGGCACTAGACCAAGCAGGTGAGCTTTAGGGCTGCTTTGTGGTTTTAGGCTGCTATCCTAAATCCTAAGCGTAAACATATAGGGCATCATATGACAGAACCACAACCAGAGGGGAAGGGGGTGCGACTCTGCATAGAGCGGGCACTAGACCAAGCAGGTGAGCTTTAGGGCTGCTTTGTGGTTTTAGGCTGCTATCCTAAATCCTAAGCATAAACATATAGGGCATCATATGACAGAACCACAACCAGAGGGCAAAGGGGTGCGACTCTGCATAGAGCGGGCACTAGAGCAAGCAGGTGAGCTTTTAGGGCTGCTTTAGGGCTTAGGGGCTGCTTTAGGGCTTTAGGGCTGTTTCAGGGCATTAGGGCGGTTTTAGGGCTTTGGGGCTGCTTTAGGGATTTAGGGCTGCTACTCTAAAACCGTGTTAGGGTTTAGGGTTTGGGGTCTCTTTGCTACAGAAGCCATGGCCAGTCATACCAGTCGTACCTGAGTTTACACACGTTAGGACTTAGCGTGGAATTAGGGTTGAGGATGTCTTGTGTTAAACATGTTCTTGCTACCTGTCTTTTGAAGCAAACTGTTTCGATTGCTACACATCCGTATTTGCTGCTTCTGCTGTTGCTCTCTGCAATACGCCATCTGACAAGCTCTGATCTTTCTGATGCTCATGTTGTTCATATTGCATTTCGTTACCAGTCAGGGTGAGGGTGCCAATAACATGCCAAATATCTCCTGCTACTCACATAAATGCTGCTGCTGGTGCTGCTGCTACGTTTCCTATGGTAACCCAGCTGCAGATGTGAATTAAGTGAATGCCCACGCCACCAGCACACCAGCAGCCATGCCTGGGTTTACACAAATTAGGGTTTGGGGTTTTGGCCAGGGTTACTTACGGTTCATTCGCTACCTGTTCTTATGCAGAAAACCCCTAAACCCCTGCTGCACCTTGATATGACCTGTTATGTTACGGGTTTTTTTAACTACAGGTATCCCAGCTGCCATGCTGATGTGAATTATGAATGCTCATGCCACCAGCAGGAAATATGGCAGAACACCTGGGTTTGCAAGCATTAGGGTTTTAGTTTTTTAGGGTTAGGGTTTAAGGTTTCTCTCCTACACATCTTTTGCCACCTGTTTTCTGGAGTTAAACAGCTCGCTCTTCGAGCCTTTGATTTTGCTTCTTGTGCTGTTGGCCTGCTCGTCATTATATCTAGGGCATGTTTTGCTTACTTCACAGGCTGCACCGTTTGTATTGAACCATTATGTTCTGCTGTTATTTCTGTTACTAGCATCTTAGCTGCAGATGTGAATTACGTCAACGCCCACGCCACCAGCACACCAGCAGGAGATATGGCAGAACACCTGAGGTTTAGGACACGTTGTGGTTTGAGGTTCAGGGCTTAGGATGAAATTTCTATACCTTTCTGATGCTCCTGCTAACAATGTATCTGCTGCTGCCGCTGCTGTTGTTCCTCCAATAGGTATCCCAGCCTCTGATGTGAACTATGTGAATGCCACCAGCACACCAGCAAGGGATGTGGCGGAATACCTGGGGTTGAGGACACATTGGGGTTGGAGGTTCAGGGCTTAGCATTGAAATGCTATACCTTTGTGATGGTCCTGCTAACAATGTATCTGCTGCTCCTGCTATTCTTCCAATAGGAATCCCAGCTGCAGATGTGGATTACGTGAATGCTCACGCCACCAGCACACCAGCAGCCATGCCTGGGTTTACACAAATTAGGGCTCAGGGTTTTGGTCAGGGTTACTTACGGTTCAGGTCCTGTTCTTATGCAGGAAACCTCTAAACCCTAAACCCCTGCTGCACCCTTATATGCACTATTATATTATGTTTTTCTTTTACTATAGGTATCCCAGCCTCTGATGTGAATTACGTGAACGCTCACACCACCAGCACACCAGCAGGAGATATGGCAGAGTACCTAGGGTTTAGCACACGTTGGGGTTGGAGGTTCAGGGCTTAGCATTCAATTTCTATACCCTTGTGATGGTCCTGCTAACAATGTATCTGCTGCTGCTGTTCTTCTTCCAATAGGAATCCCAGCCTCTGATGTGAATTATGTGAATGCTCACGCCACCAGCACACCAGCAGGAGATATGGCAGAATACCGTGCAATCAGAGCAGCCCTCCCCAACCCTGGGTTGAGGATGAACAGCACAAAGTCCATGATTGGGCATTTGCTAGGAGGGGCAGGGTCGGTGGAGGCAGTGGCAACAATCATGGCACTACAGACAGGTGGGTTTTGAGGTTTTGGGGGTGATAAGGAGGCAGGGTTGGGGTTTAAGGATGGGGCGGGTGGGGGTATTGTGTGGGTGAGAATTTGCATCACAATACTTGTCCTGTTTTCTCATACCGGTATGTACCCTACCTCCAAGATCTGTGGGTTTGATGGATGTGTGAGTAGATCAGGTTTTGGTTTGAGCGTTTTAGTGTCCTCCCGGTCTTACGGTCTCAGGGGTGTTCAGGTTTTATGGGTCTGAGGCTACGTGTCGTTTCAGGGTTTAGGGTTTCCGTAAGTATTAGGGTCCGCTCACTTGGCGGTATTGTAGGTCCTAGATTCCAGGGTTTGAGGGATGGGTCAGAGGGCGGAGTCAGGGTACAGCGCCTCACAGACTTCAGGGTTTTAGGGCCGGGTCAGGGGTTAGGTCTGCTCGAAACCGCTCCAACCCTGGGTTGAGGATGAACAGCACCAAGTCCATGATTGGGCATTTGCTAGGAGGGGCAGGGTCGGTGGAGGCAGTGGCAACAATCATGGCACTACAGACAAGTGAGTTCAGGGATTGTGCTTTAGGGATTTGGGGTTTAGGGATCTTGGGGTTTTGTGGTTTAGGAGTTAAGGGGTTTTGGGTGGGGGATCTGACATCACTTTCTCCTGTTTTAGAAATACCGGTATGTACCCTACATACAACACCTTTTGCTCTGAAGGAGTGTGGGAATGTCTCAGGTTTTAGGCTTTTAGGATCTGCCAGGGATTTTATTGTGTCAGGGATGCTCAGGTTAGTTCAGGGCTAGGGTTTAGCAGGATTCAGGGTTTTAGGATTCCTCTCAGGGGGTCAGGGTTTGTGGTCTCCTTCACCTTTTTGTGGGTTGTTATAATGATGGCACTCAGGGTTTCAGGGTTTGGATTCAGGGTTTCAGGGTTTGGATTCAGGGTTTTAGGATTCCTCTCAGGTTTTAGGATTTCATGGTTTGTGGAACATTTCTGGTGGCCTTATGCTGCTGCTTTGTTCCTTTCTAGGTTTTGTGCACCCCGCCATTAGCTCCAAACACCGTGGCATTGCTTCCTGTAGGCTAAGCCCACCATGTACATTAGTAACCAGAGCCATGACAGTTGCTATGGCAGTTCATCGAATGCAACAATACTGACGTTATACTGTTCTCTCCTGTTGGTTATGTCCACCCAACGATTAACCTCCAAATGCCTGACGATGGTTAGGTTCTGGGTTTTTTTTGGTAGACTTAATCAACCCCACCATCAACCCCACTAATTGCACACGTATAGTTCCTATCTGTATCGGCTCTCTCAAGACACACCAACAAACTGGTCACCACACTAACAAACCCGGTTGGAGTCATGCTTGGGTGCTGCACGGCCCAGAGGGCAGTGCAGTGGTCTCTCTTAACCAACAAACTGGTTGGAGCCATGCGGCGAGTGCTGCAGAGCCCTCCCTGGGTTGTGCAGTGGTCTCTCTTGACATATTTAAAGTCCTATGGCATGTCATGAATTGCTTCAATACTGACGTTATGCTGCTGCTGTGTCCTTCCTGTAGGTTATGTGCACCCCACCATTAATCTCCAAACACCTGAGGATGGCGTTGACCTGGACATGGTGTGTGCGAATGAGAAGCAGCAGCTAGACATCAAGGTGGCACTGAGTAACTCCTTCGGTTTCGGGGGACACAATAGCTGTCTGCTGTTCAAATCGGTGGCTTAGATCAGGCAGGGAGGCAGGGAGGCCTGCTCTCTCGGTGTTTCGTTTGGTGGTGGGCTTCAACTGTTGCGCGTCATTGTAGGGCCCGCTTTGTTATGGGCCTGAGGCTGTCTTTTTTGGCACGGTTGTAGTGCGTGAAAGTGCCGGGGATTTGATGATGCTCGGGAAGTAGCGTTTAAAGGCTCTGGCTTCAGTGGTGGATGGGTCTGTGGCAGGGTGTTCGTAGTTCTAAGTGTATAGCAGCTTGTGTATAGGGAGTCGTAAGTACTCTGTACAGGTGTGAAGTTGATTGTAATGCCGGTGTGTTTGGTCGGTTCGACCTAGCAGCCCTTTGCGGTTGCCACACCTGAAAATATGTTATGTTTATGTTATGATTGGAAGGCAGACCGCACTACAGCAGTGGCCTTGGTCGAAATCGGGCAGGCACGGGCAGGCGATCGGCAAAGGGCTGAGAAGGGCCAGGTGGCCAGCGATCTCCTGGATCCTAGCTCTGCTCTTTTTGCATTAAGACTAATGCTTGGTTCCATGGCAGGCTCGTATAGGAGTGATGGCCGCACTGTACCACGGCAGTACCGCTCTCACCTGTACCATCGTGTGCGAGCTGCGAACTGTCAGGGGGTTTCTCAGTCGCAGATTCATAGGCTCTCGACGTGCTGACTGCCTACTTCAATATGCTTTTGTGACACGGCACCGACATATGCTACCGGCAATTCGTTGGAGTGACCGTTGCCCTGGCCTCGCTAAGGATCCCAATGCATAACCTGATAGGATGCTTACCACCTGCAATGATTAAGCCTGTAATTGTGTTTGGTGTTTAGTCATGGATCTGCTCTCGTTTGGGGACAGTACCCTGGCCCGCATCCTCCTCTGCTGCCCAGACCCTTCTGCTTTCGCTCTCACGTGCAAACGGTGCCATAAGATCCTCTCTGATGAGGCATTTAAGAAGCAGTGGTTCCTTAAATGGCATCCGAGGCTGGCCCCCGGTCGTCCCATGCAGTACGCAGCTATCACATGGTCTCGCATGAAGGGCTGGTCCCCAGCGCAGATAGCCTCCTGGATCCTGGAATGCTTAGAGCAGGCCCCTGATAGGACAGTGTCAGATGATATTGTCTTAGAAGATGCAGACGCCGACCGTGGTTGCCCTACCAGCGCGCTGTACGACTTCGGCCCTCAGCCTCTCTGCATGCCTTCGCCAGAACGTGTCGCAGCAGCTTACAGGTTCATCCGCAAGGGTGCCGGTGTGCACGCTCTGGTATATATTTGCCCCCAAGCCGGCCTCCTGCTCCCAGCGTACGCAGTCAAAGCAGGAAACGCGCAGCTGCTCGTCGAGTTCGGTACCTTCAGCAAGAGTCGCAGTAACTTGATGTGGCACCTTCCCCGGCCCCGGTATAGGCTTCTGCACAACCCTGTCATCCATCCGTACCGCCTCGCCGTGATCACCGCCCTCGACAAAGGCTCCGACGAGATGCTGCTGCTCGCGCTGAGCCAAGGCGGCGAACTGTTAGGGCAAAAGTCCCTCCACAAGCTCTTCCTCCGCCATGCGGTTTGCCACAGTACCGCCGCCTGCTTACAGATCGTCATCGCATGTACCGCCGCGAGCATTCGCCCGTGGCTGCAGCATGTATCCATGGCAGCAGCAAGGCTGGACCCCTGGGCAGGCCCCGTGCTACAGCTGCTGCTACAACAGCTCCCACCTAAGCTGCTACAGTCTAAGTACATGCGCCACGTGTACAAGGCTGCATGCAGTACTGGCAACCCTGTAGTGCTGCAGGTGCTGCTGAACTGGTTGATGACTCATCAGCATCATCATCAGCAGCAGCAGCAAAAGCAGCAGCCGCCACAAGATCATCAGCGGCGGCAGTTGTCATCACTGCTGGTGGCGGCTGCTGCTGCTGGGAACTATTGTGTGCTGAGGGACTTGCTGGCCTGCGGGAAAGGGACGACAGCAGCAGCAGGAGGCATTGGAGGAGGGAGACGAGGAACAGCAGCAGCAGCAGCACCTCCAGCAGCAGCAGCAGAAGCAGCAGCAGGGGTCAAAAGAGGAGCGAGAGCAGCAGCAGGCGCAGGACGCACGGATGGAGAGAGAGGAGAAACAGCAGCAGCAGCAGCCGTAGAGGACATTTCCTTGCAAGGTGCAGCACAAGCAGTAGCAGCATATGATGCAGCAGTAGCAGTAGCAGCAGCAGCAGCAGCAGCAGGCAAAGCGGCCAAAGAAGCAGATCTCACTTATGAAGAGTTCACTGCAGCACTTCGTGCAGAGCAAGAGGAGGTACGAAACGGAGGAGCAGGAGCAGAAGTAGCAATGAGAGCGCTGCTCTTGAATATAATGGCAGGACCAGCGACAGCAGCAGGGGCAAGTTTAGGAGCAGTGGCTTTAGAAGCAGCAGGAAGAGCAGCAATGGCGGAACAAGCAGCAGGAGGAGCAGGGGGCGCAGCAGCAGCAGCAGCAGCAGGCGTTTCTGTAGGGGGTGGTAGCACAATCGGAATTGTAATAGTAAAAGATGAAGCTATGTGCCTGGACTTCCCTGTTTTTTCCACGAGCAGCAGCGAGGCAGAAGGTATGGACAGCAGCAGTGGCAGCAGTGGTGGTTGTGGTGCTGGTGGTGGTGGTGGTGGTTGTATTAGCAGCAGCAGCCGGGAGGCAGGAAGTAGCAGCTGTCCCAGAGGCGATGGCACAGTTGCTGCTGCTGCTGCTGGTGGTGGTGGTGGTGGTGGTGGTGGTGGTGGTGGTGGGGCTAGCAGTAGCAGCAGCAGCAGCAGGGAGGCGGGAGGGCTAATCAGCAGCAGCGGCAGCAGCGGCGGTGATCCCTACGCACCTTCTCTTGATGCTGCTGCTGCTGGAGAGCTAGGCAGCAAAGGCCGTGCCAGCACTGCTAGTAGCAGTAGCAGCAGCAGCAGCAGTGTGGGTGGTGCAGCTACTGCTGCTACTGCTCCTGCCAATAAGACTACAACCAGCAATAGCAGCAGTGATCCAGCACAGTGCAGCAACAGCAGTAGCAGCAGCAGCAGCAGCGGAGGCGCAGATACACGGGGTAGCACTAGCACTACCAGCAGCAGTTGCAGCAGCAGTAGCAGCAGTGATCATGCACAATGCAGCAGCAGGAGCAGTACCAGCAGCACTAGCAGTACCAGCAGTAGTAGTAGTAGTGTTCACTACCTCCCTTATCTGCCATGGCACTTACTTCGTCCTGATGTGTGGATGGATGCAATTCTGGAGGCTCTACCCAGCTACAAGGAAAGTTGCATACTACCAGGTTAGTAGAAGGGTTTAGGGGCATGTTTTGACAGGGCGAGGGCCTAAGGGTTAGAGGCTCTACCAACCCTGAAGCAGAAGTGCATACTACCAGGTTAGTAGGATTTAACAGCATGCATAAAGGCTAAGGGTTTAGGGTTAGGGCCTAATGGCTCCGTAGTTTAGGGCCTGGGCTTATGGTATAGGGTTTTGTTGTGGAAGTCTCCACTTTGTTCAGGAGAGATGCAGCCCACAAGTCGAGCAGGGTCTCGAATTAGGGGGTGTGTGAGATTTTGGTTCAGAATGTTGGAGGCATGACACACGCTGGCTGCATAGAGATGTGGTAGGGTTTAAGGACATGCATAGTTAGTAGGGTTTAAAGACATGCATCAGAGCTTAGAATATAAGGTTAGGGCCTGGGCTTGTGGTTTAGCATTTTGTTGTGGAAGTGTCCACTTTGTTCAGGAGAGTTGCAGCCTACAAGGTGAGCAGGGTCCTGAACTTGGGGGTATATGATTTTGGGGAGATTTTATGGGCCCCGTCGATTAGAGGCCAGGCAGGGTAGATAAATAATAACTTGGGGATATACTTTGGTCTAAAATGTTGAAGACGTGACACACGCTGGCTGCATAGAGATGTGCCTTAGTGATGAAGTAAGCAGGGCTTGTGTCTGCACGGCCTGAGGGGGGGGGACTTGAGGGGGGGGGGGGTGTTAGCAGGTGCGGGTATAATGGTGTTCACCCAGGGTTCTTAGAGGCACGGCACACCCTGGGTCATAGTAGCAGGAATGATGTGTTGGGTGTCTAATGCATATTGCCCCAAGGACCGTCCCAACCGTAGCAAAGAGCCGTGTCTGCATGGCCTGAGGGTTGTGGACTTGAGGGGGGGGGGGTTTAGGAGGGCTTGTGTCTGCATGACTTGAGAGGGGGGGGGGGGGTTTAGGAGGGCTTGTGTCTGCATGACTTGAGAGGAGGGGGGGGGGTTAGTAGGGCTTGTGTCTGCATGACTTGAGGGGGGGGGGGGTTTAGTAGGGCTTGTGTCTGCATGACTTGAGAGGGGGGGGGGGTTAGGAGGGCTTGTGTCTGCATGACTTGAGAGGAGGGGGGAGGGGTTAGTAGGGCTTGTGTCTGTATGACTTGAGGGGGGGGGGTTGAGGAGGGCTTGTGTCTGCATGACTTGAGAGGGGGGGGGGGTTTAGGATGGCTTGTGTCTGCATGACTTGAGAGGGGGGGGGGTTTAGGATGGCTTGTGTCTGCATGACTTGAGAGGGGGGGGGTTTAGGAGGGCTTGTGTCTGCATGACTTGAGGGGGGGGGGGTAAGGAGGGCTTGTGTCTGCATGACTTGAGGGGGGGGGGGGTTTAGGAGGGCTTGTGTCTGCATGACTTGAGGGAGGGGGGGGGGTTAAGGAGGGCTTGTGTCTGCATGACTTGAGGGGGGGGGGGTTTAGGAGGGCTTGTGTCTGCATGACTTGAGGGGGGGAGGGTTGAGGAGGGCTTGTGTCTGCATGACTTGAGAGGGGGGGGGGGTTAGGATGGCTTGTGTCTGCATGACTTGAGAGGGGGGGGGGTTTAGGATGGCTTGTGTCTGCATGACTTGAGAGGGGGGGGGTTTAGGAGGGCTTGTGTCTGCATGACTTGAGGGGGGGGGGGGTAAGGAGGGCTTGTGTCTGCATGACTTGAGGGGGGGGGGTTAGGAGGGCTTGTGTCTGCATGACTTGAGGGGGGGGGGGGGGTTTAGGAGGTCTTGTGTCTGCATGACTTGAGGGGGGGGGGGGGTTGAGGAGGGCTTGTGTCTGCATGACTTGAGAGGGGGGGGGGGTTTAGGATGGCTTGTGTCTGCATGACTTGAGAGGGGGGGGGGTTTAGGATGGCTTGTGTCTGCATGACTTGAGAGGGGGGGGGTTTAGGAGGGCTTGTGTCTGCATGACTTGAGGGGGGGGGGGGTTTAGGAGGGCTTGTGTCTGCATGACTTGAGGGAGGGGGGGGGGGTTAAGGAGGGCTTGTGTCTGCATGACTTGAGGGGGGGGGGGTTTAGGAGGGCTTGTGTCTGCATGACTTGAGGGGGGGGGGGGTTTAGGAGGGCTTGTGTCTGCATGACTTGAGAGGAGGGGGGGGGGGGTTAGTAGGGCTTGTGTCTGCATGACTTGAGGGGGGGGGGTTTAGTAGGGCTTGTGTCTGCATGACTTGAGAGGGGGGGGGGGTTTAGGAGGGCTTGTGTCTGCATGACTTGAGAGGAGGGGGGAGGGGTTAGTAGGGCTTGTGTCTGCATGACTTGAGGGGGGGGGGGGTTGAGGAGGGCTTGTGTCTGCATGACTTGAGAGGGGGGGGGGGGTTTAGGAGGGCTTGTGTCTGCATGACTTGAGAGGGGGGGGGGTTTAGGAGGGCTTGTGTCTGCATGACTTGAGAGGGGGGGGGTTTAGGAGGGCTTGTGTCTGCATGACTTGAGGGGGGGGGGGTAAGGAGGGCTTGTGTCTGCATGACTTGAGGGGGGGGGGGTTTAGGAGGGCTTGTGTCTGCATGACTTGAGGGAGGGGGGGGGGGGGGTTAAGGAGGGCTTGTGTCTGCATGACTTGAGGGGGGGGGTTTAGGAGGGCTTGTGTCTGCATGACTTGAGGGGGGGGGGTTGAGGAGGGCTTGTGTCTGCATGACTTGAGAGGGGGGGGGTTTAGGAGGGCTTGTGTCTGCATGACTTGAGGGGGGGGGGGTATGGAGGGCTTGTGTCTGCATGACTTGAGGGGGGGGGGGGGTTTACGAGGGCTTGTGTCTGCATGACTTGAGGGAGGGGGGGGGGGTTAAGGAGGGCTTGTGTCTGCATGACTTGAGGGGGGGGGGTTTAGGAGGGCTTGTGTCTGCATGACTTGAGGGGGGGGGGGTTTAGGAGGGCTTGTGTCTGCATGACTTGAGGGGGGGGGGGTTTAGGAGGTGCGGGTATAATGGTGTTCACCCAGGGTTTTTAGAGGCACGGCACACCCTGGGTCATAGTAGCAGAAATGATGTGTTGGGTGTCTAATGCATAATGCCCCAAGGACCGGAACTATGACCATATCTACATCAGTTCCTAAGACTAGTTTGAGAATGTAACTTGACTTGCATGCGTATGTCAGCTAGATGAGAGGATTACGAAAGTCACTGCGACTTTAGTCACTAGGTTTTTGAGGCTCAAGAAAGTTGGTGGGAGCTTTGAGCAGGATCATGTGCACCTTTCTTTGCTATAAGAGGCTGGTTTTGGGTAGCTTTTAGGCACCCCACTGATGAGGCGCTTGCCGAAATGCATATGGGTTAGTGTTCTATTAAAGTGATCCTGGAACCAGTTTCCTCGTACAAGTCTGTGTGCTACATGCGTACCAGCGGGCAACTCGACTTACGCGTAACTCCGTTGCTTTGGCTCTCTAGCCTCGACTGATACGCGTTCCCTTTACCACCACACCCTGGGTCATAATAGCAGGAATGATGTGTTGGGTGTCTAATGCATAATGCCCCAAGGACCGTCCCAGCCGTACCAAAGAGCCCTGTAGCTCACCTTTTGTGCCTTACGACGCTTGACTGCTCGACACCAGCCTCGTGTTCATTCCATCTCAAAATCCAGTAGCCAAAGCTTACAAGCTACAAGGTAATTCTATATGCCTACAGCTACTATTTATGAGCTAAGCATAGGTCAGGCCACCTCAATACTTATCTCTGTTAGCGAGAATCATGTCTTTTGGGGACCCGAGAGTTGTCAAATGCCGGGTGGAGGGTTTGGAGGTGGAGGGGCCATGAGGGGCCTAAAGTTGTGGGTATGAGGGTTCAATTCAAAGTTTTTGCAGGCACAGCTAAGGGTTTAGGAGGGTCCTGTGGAGGGTTTGGGGTTCTTTGTAATTGAACATTGTGATATCGACAACGCTGCTGTTTATCTTGCTTGCAGGCAATTGGGTGCGACATCATGTCGCAGAGAATGTTGCCGCAACAAGGCTCCGCATGGCCGACCTTCTGCTTCATGCATGCCGGGCGATTGGGGCTGTCAAGGGTCCTATGCCTCCCCATGGCTACCCCCAATCGAGGGTCCAAGTAAACCCTACCTCAGAGCGGTGGGCACTAGGAGAAGGCATAGAGCTTCCTCGGCGGGCCTGGTTGGAGGTGAACCTAGGGATTCCACTCATCCACTTAGACCGGGTTGGGGGTATAGGGACGGTTATCAGCCAGGTTGCTAAGATCGGCAACTACCCACAGCTAGCCTTGCAGCTCGTTCAGCGGCACAGGGGCGAGCTCTATGCGAAAGGGCTGTTTGGGGATAAACCCGGTGACGATGCGCGAGGGTTCACGCCGGAGCTTGCAGGAGAGTGTGTGGGGATTGAACTCAGGCGGACGTTTAGGCGGGGTGATGCAGCGGGTGCGAAGTGGTGGGCTTCCTGGCAGCAGTTTGAGGCGCTTTCGGATGCGATCGGAAGAGGACGGTCCGGGTTTTGCTCCTCGGAGCAGCTCGTGCTCACTCACCCAAAGTTTGGTCCCGCTCAGCCAATGCCTGAGAGCATGCGAGCCAAAGGGGTGGGTGAGCTATGGATGAAGAGCCTGAAGGGCCTGAGTCGGGAGCTGGGAGTGCCGCAGGAGCGCTTGAGGGAATTAGAGTTTGGGTTGCAACATGATTATGCTGCGCACATGAAGTCGGTACTTGAGACTTTGGACCGGCAGCATGAGGTGGTGGAGGAGTGGCGGGGATGGGTGCTGCGCATGCTGCATGAGAAGGAGATCAGCTGTTGGATGGACTTGCCGCAATTGGTCTGGGAGTTCTTGCCTAAGGCAGCAGCAGCGGCCACAGCAGGCACAGCAGCAGCAGCGGTAACAGCAGGGGTAACACAGCCAGCAGGAACAGCAGCAGCAGCCGGGCTAGCAGGGGCGGCAGGCAGAACAGCAGCAGGGGTAACACGGGCAGCAGGCACAGCAGTGGCACCGGTAGCAGTAGAGGGCATTGTGCCGTCAAGCGCAGCATCATCTTCGGAAGTGACAGGGGTGGCAGGGGATGCTGGGGAGGGGAACAACAGCAGCACTGCCAGCAGTGGTGCTAGCTCATGTACAAGCACCACTGCTGTGCCTGCTGCTGCTGCTGCTGCTGCTGCTGCTGCTGCTGCTGCTGCTGCTACCACTGAGCCTGCTGGGCCTGCTATGGATCAGGTGGGCAGTAGCACGCCTAGCAGCCCCAGCTTCTTCACTCGCCGCAATGCCTTTGCTAAAGAGTCACTTCTTGACCTTCTGCTGTGGATGAGGCTTGTGCTGACTCTATGGCAGAAGGTGAAAGTTGCCAGAGCTTCAGCCAAAGCCATGCTGGACTTTGCAGAAGCCGGAGTGCAGGAGGTCCCATGCTGGAAACCCTATGATCTGCAGGCTCACCGTAACGCTGTGCTGGATCAAAATGTAGCAGACTTTAGCTTAGTGGGAGATCAGCGGGAGATGAGGCACGAACAGCAGAGGTGGGAGGAAACTCAGCGCGAGCAGCAGGACCAGCAGGAAGGTGCAGATGGGGGGTTTATGACAGTAGGTTTTGGTGGGATAGTGTTCTCCCGTTTGCAGGAGGAGAAAGCCGCTGCTGCTGCTGCTAGAGCGGGTGGTGGGGAGAGTAGGCCCCCATGTCAACCACCAGCCGGTTGGGAGGATTTGGTTGGGGAGGGTTTGGGGGATCTTGAGCAGGCGCCGAAGGCACCTGTGGTCAACCGCAGGGCTTGGCGGGCGTTGATGTCTCTTGCAGCTGCAGAAGGAATTGGGGGAGTTTGGCTACATACTCTCAACAGGGACCAAATAGGGTTGAGGGTAGTAAGCACCAATTATCCTGGTGGGACTTCATCGCCTCAGTATCTAGCTGATGTCGAGGAGTACCGCAAAGCATCAGAAGCACTAGCGGCAGCCAAGGGATTTAGGCGTAGGGCAGTGGCAGTAGAAGAAATGGCGACAGGCGAGGCAGCTTCAGAGTTGGAGGTCGGGTTTAGGGGGTTGATAGAACCGCTGTTAGACATCATGCCTGAGGTTTGGGACGCCTTGCGGCAGATCTGGGTGCGATTTGGCCAGGTGCAGCTGGAGGTTGGGCAGGTCCGGAAGGTGGTGCAGGCAAGGGTCACCTTATCGATGGAGCCCATCTTCTTGCGGGATACAGAGAAGGAATGGAGGAATGGCGTCGCAAAGGTTCACATGGAGTGTGAGCCGGTGTGGGTAGCGGCGCACAGGCAGATTCTGCAGGATCAACAGCAGTTGGAACACCTACAGAGGGAGGGTGGGGTCCCAGGACCACGTCAGCAGGAGCTTTCAGACCGTATTCAGAAGTTGCACGAGAGTCTTGGGATAATGAACCATCAGAGGATGGAGCAGCTACAGATGTGGGATGAGTGGAAGGCATTGCGGTTTAGGGCGTGCGTGGACGAGGTGGGAAAGGCGCGTGATGTACTTGCTGCATATGCAATTAAGCGGCACATCCAGCAGCAACAGCAGCTAGAGCCTCAAAAGCAGCCAGAGCAGCAGCAGCAGCTGTCAGAGCAGGAGCAACAACAATCAGGGCAGGAGCAGCAGCAATCAGAGCAGGAGCAGCAGCAATCAGAGCAGGAGCAGCAGCAACCAGAGCAGCAGCAACAGCAATCAGAGCAGTTGCAACAGCAATCAAAGCAGAAGCAGCAGGAAGAGCCATGGAGGCCTGAGCCGCGGGAACAGCAACAGCAACAGCAGCAGCCAAAGCAGCAGCACCAGCAACCGGAGCAGCAGCAACAGCAGCACGAGCCACAGAGGTATGAGCAGCAGGAGCAAGATGGGTCAGAGGGGCAGGCAGCACATCGTGAAGAGGGAGGGAAAGCTGAAGGAGCAGAGACTAGCGGGCCTTTGTCTCTGCAGAGGTTGGTGTTGTTGGCAGGCCTGCCTGCGAACACAACGGTGGCTGATGGCAACAGGACTAACGAGCTTATTGCTTCTGCTCTAGTGGGGAAGGAGTATAAGTTTGCAGAATCTGCTCTTGCTGGTATGTCCATGTCAGATCCGGACTGGTGGGTAGACTATGATGTGATAGATGCGGCAAGGGATCCTAGGATGATACATGTGCTTGAAGAGGCGCTTGGGCATGCAAGTGGCGGCTTCTTGCAAGCGGTGGTTGGGGTTATCAGGCGGGACCAGCAAGACGAAGAGACCAGAGTGTGGGGTGTCGATGAGGATGGGTATGAGTTTGGGTATGAGGAGTTGATGTCTGCGCTGCCGCCATTTAGGTGGCTCTCACCTCCGCTGCATCGGTGGTGGCAGGCGCTGAGGGCGGATAGTGAGCACGAGCAGGGGCGGCTGGACATGCAATTGCGCTACCAGCCACAGCTTGACCACGACATCTTCCACCCTAGACACCAGCAAGTGGAGGCATTTGGACCGGCGGTAGTGGTTGGTGAGGATATAGTAGCACCGGAGCTACTCGAGGGCTTGCTGGAGCTGCTGGACACGGCGGGTGTGAAGCGAGACACTTTGACCAAGTGGTTGCAGTCTCGGGTGAGGGGGCGCATTAGCACAAGTGAAGATGCTGCAGTGGTAGCGAAGCTGTTGGAGGCAGTGGGGTGTAGGGAACCGTTAGTGCCCAGAGGGGCGGGGGTGATCTCTTCCTGGGAGGTGAATAAGATGCTGAGGAGCAAGGGGGCGCTGGACATGCTAGGTGCAATGATAACATGGCTTGATAGGGTGGGGTTGACCCTGCCATAGTGATACCAAAGGGGGGTGTGTATGCCTCTTTTGGTGCCAAAAGTATGGCATTGCATGACATGCTAGTGGTGCATTGAAGGGCTTGTGAGTTGTGGCAAACGAATTGTATATTGTCTTTATTCTTAAAATGTCAAGCAACACTGACCTATTGTTGTAGTATATTGCAGTTGCTGCGCCCCATGGTGTCATTCTGTCGGGGAGTTGGTGGTGTTGTCTCAGCCGGATGTTAGCAGACTCAAGTTTGGTAATGGTGTACATGGTTGACAGTTGGGTTTTTTCGGGCTAACAGTTCCAGGAGATATGACCGTATCATCGGTACCATGGTGCACATTTGCCACACCTTTGTTATTTGACGCTGGTACATTTACGATTACGATTACGATTACATCATGGCCCCTCAAAGTTAGTTATAGGATACGTTTTCGTCTGACTATGATGATTATATTGATGAGTCTGGCATGGTGTATGATGCCCATGGAGCCAGGAATATGCGTGAACCCACCGCACATGTCTGTACGGAACGACCATGCCCCGCTTCGAATTCACTGTAGACTTTGAAGAGACAGGTGTAAGAGTCTCATTAACCTATCACTATGCTGCTGATCGTTTGCCACGGCACGTTTCATGGTTCATTGAGCTCTGAGCTTTGATCCTCCTTCGCGCGCGCCGACTGAACAACTGTGTTGAGCCATCTGAGCACGCCGTAGCCTGCACATAGTCCCATTAGTTAGCCTATAACGATCCAGATGGTGCGAGAAAGCAAGAATTCCCAGAAGGCTGCACAGGATGCTGCAAAGGAGGCTGCACAGGGGGCATCTCAGAAGCTGGAGGCGCAGATTAAGGAGGCGAAGGCCGCATTACCCGAGCAGTTCGCCCCGCTTGCCAATCTCATTGAGCTGATGGTTAAGCAGGGCCAGATGGGCGTTGAGAACCAGTTCGCTGTGTATATTCCCGTCGCGGTTAAGGAGGCAGTGAAGAGGGCGGAGGAAGTGCAGCGCCCTATCAATGAGGCTTTGATCAAGTCACTGGATACTGTCCAGGGGACAGTGCAGGAGTTACAGGGTAAGGTGGAGGCGTATGAGATCCGCTTGTCCATGAATGAGCTGTTCATCTCGGGTATCCCCGAGACTGAGCTGGAGAAGGACACCCCTGGCCGCTCTCCAGCCGAAAAGGAAGCGGCTACGTGCTCTGTGGTAACACAGTTTCTCACGGAGGACATGCAGTTGCAGCTGGGGACAGGGGCAAACATCGTGATCTGCTCAGCTTACAGGGTTGGGAAGTCAGCAGGGGCAGGTGGCAGACCACGCGCTATTGTCTTGAAGGTCGGCAGTGCTGAGCAGCAGCAGGCCATCTTACGGCAGAAGAAGAATGTAGGGCAGCGCCTCAAGGAGAAGAAGGTGTGGGTTGACCCCTCACTGACCAAGAGCGAGCAGCAGCGGAAGAAGGAAATCAAGGGAATGCTTGCATTTAAGGCAGCAGCTGAGGGCCACAGGGTGACTTGGAACCTGGAGGATGTTGCAAATATCCTGATGGATCTGCAAAGCACCTGAGTGATATCATGGTTTAGTACCAGGTGTTTGGGTGACTCATTAGTGACTGCTCAATCGGTTGGTAGAGAAGGCAATGCAGGTTGTGCATAGCTATAGATGCATTGTGCCTGCATTAGGTCCCCTCACTCTGCCAGGTTTCGCCACATGCTGTCGGTGCCAGCTATGTGGCTAGCAGAGATAGATTGTTTGTTTGCGATGTGTCGCAGCGTTGGCAGCTATCGGTGATAGTGCTGCCATTATGTCGGAGAGCCCGCTCGGTCTTTCAGATGATGCCGAGTCGTGGATTCAGGAGGAGGTGCAGCAGCTCTCCGCGAACGGTCGCGTTGACGGTCTGGAGCAGTTGGTCGGTGACCTAGTCTTCAAGCAAGGACGTGAGCGCAAAACAGGGCGACATTGCAGACGCCCAGAGCATGATGAATCTGGTGGCAGGAGCGGACGTGATGTAGACGGAGCTTCTCCAAGCTATGCTGCAGCGGCTGTTGGATCTCCTCGTGGTTCAGAAGCCTGTTACGCAGCAGCCAACCTTTTCTTCCGAGGCAAATAGCAGTATGGGGCGCTTGCACCGCGGTGTCACTGCAAATGCGCAGCCCGTCCCTGCTGGTGGTTCTATCTAACGGACGGGCTTGCAGGTGTCGAGTTGGCCCCCAGGCATGCCCGGAGGGGTCTGAGTTCTTTGGTGTCCAAATCCTGCGCCCTGCTGGCAACGGGTTGTGTGGCAGCGGGCGGGTTGGTCAGTGTGGTGTCGGTCGATGATACGTGGTTGCTGTGGGTGCTTCAAGCGGTGGTACAGGTCTTGTTTGATGAGGTCAAAGGTGGGGCCTCCCAAGTGGACGAGCCCCCTTCCTTTGGAGCAGTTCTCCAGGGTCGGGGTGCTATTCTGGTTACACTCAGGTTCATGTGCATGAGACAGTCCATGCATGCCAATGGTTGGTGGCTGCAGTTGGTGCATTTTGCATCCCTTGGGAGCGGTGCTTCTCAAGTGCAGCAATGGTACTCATGTGGTATTTTGGTTCCTATGCATGAAGTGGTCACTGTATGCCGATTTCTGGTAGCTGTGGTAAATGCTTTGAGCATCCCTTGGGAGTGTTTCTAAAGCGTGCCCGGTAGTCTTTAGGTGGTTTTGGTTCCATGGGCATCAAACGGTGAATGCATGCCAATGGAATGGTGGTTGTTGTTTTTGTAGTTGCGGATGGGTATTCTCTTGCATCCCGACATAAAGTGAAGGTGTTGAGTTAAAGAAGTTGAGGTCTCCTTCACCCCTCGGCCTGATTGAGGGTGTGCATACTTCTAGTGTCACGGTTTGTAGAGAGATTCAAACAGATGTGCGTGTTGGTTCAATGCCTGGTTTTGGCATCCTAAAGACGAGGAGTGATGGCCCTCGCTCGCAGCATGCACCATATGTGCAGCATAGCAGTTGTGGTTGCTGCCCATTGAGTCCCCTTTGATACCATTGTGAGTCTTCTAGTGTTGTCTTGGTTAGTGCACATATGGTGCATGCTGGGGTCTAGTCTTAGCCTTCAATGTTCGTCCATTTTAAGGAACAGGGCCACAGCAAAATGTCTCATTGTCCTTTTGTTCTCCTTGGTGATAGGTGTATGGGTCTTGTCCTATAGGTTAGCGGCAGTATTCCTACAGTGGCTGCCATACAAGCAGTATGAGGTGTGTTGGACGGGACTTCTTTGGCTGACTGGGTCTGATGACGCTCCAGCCTCCTTCTTGAAGTGCTTTGACAGTTTTGTCTGCTTGGGGGTGCCGAGCTGGTATTTGCTATTGTTGATTACGGTATGGTATCGCTTGCGTTGGGTCAGTGCACTCATTGTATGGCAGTAGTTATGGCACCCCCCCCCACGCTGCATAAACTGCTGAGTGGTTGGCGTTGCCAGTGAGCGGCCGGTTTGAGTATAATGGTATGGTTAAGATCTGGTATGATCAAGGTGTGGTATTGTTTTTGTCTGATATGGTATGAAGGTGGTGTCTGCTATGAGGTTATGGTATGGTAGGACATGCAATGCCATATGAGATGTTATGCTCCGGATTTGATATTTGCAGCTACTGTATAAAATGTTTCTTCTCATTGGTTATCCCTACCACGGGCTTGGTTTTATTTTCTGCCATCTATCATGGTATGTTGTGGCTGGCTGTGGACTCAGGTCTTGGCTTGTGGCAGCACCAGCCTTTCCATGTTATGGTATGACCTATGGTCTTTTGAGTGTGCCTTCTGGTCATGTAGGACCCATGGTCGGGTGATCTTTAGATATGAACCGTGGTTCGGGGATAGTCTGGTATGACCTATGGTCTTGTATGAACTATGGTCTGGTATGACCTCTAGTCCGGTATGACCTCTGGCGGGTTTGGTATGGTATGGTCCTGTACGGCCTGTGGTCTGGGATGGCCTATGTATGGTAGGGCCTCTGGCCTGGTATGACCTATAGTTTGGTATGAAATAGGGTCTGGTATGACTTAGGTTTGGTCTGGTATGGCCTCTGGTATGGTACGGCCTCCGGTTTTGTGTGGCTTATGAGCTGATACGTACTATGGTATGGTATGGCCTATGGTCTGGTAAGGCCTATGGTCTGGTATGAGTGGCCTATGGTCTGGTATGACCTATGGTCTGGTATGGCCTATGCTGTGGTATGGCCTATGGTCTGGTATGGCCTACGGTCTGGTATGGCCTATGGTATGGTATGGCCTATGGTCTGGTATGGCCTACGGGCTGGTATGGCCTATGGTCCGGTATGACCTACGGTCTGGTATGGCCTATGGTCTGCTATGGCCTATGGTCCGGTATGACCTATGGTATGGTCTGGCCTACGGTCTGGTGGGGCCTACAATTTAGTAGGGCCTACGGTCTGGTAGGGCCTATGGTCTGGTATGGCCTACGGTCTGATAAGGCCTACGGTCTGGTATGGCCTACGGTCTGGTATGGCCTATGGTCTGGTATGGCCTATGGTCTATGGTCGGGTATGGCCTACGGTCGGGTATGGCCTACGGTCTGGTATGGCCTACGGTCTGGTATGGCCTATGGTATGGTATGGCCTATGGTCTGGTATGGCCTATGGTTGGTCTGGCCTCTGGTCTGGTATGGCCTCTGGTCTGGTATGGCCTCTGGTCTGGTACGGCCTATGGTTTGGTATGGGCTATGAGCTGATAAGGCCTATGGTTTGGTATGGCCTATGGTCTGGTATGGACCATGGCCTGGAATGGACTACGGTCTTGCGGCTGGTGATAGCTTATTGCGGTGGTCTTCTGTTGGACCCTATGGGTGAGTATATGCAGAGTGTACCAGCTGGTGATTTAGAGGCGGCCTTTGGCTACATTGAGCAGGGCAAGCATGTTCCCCTCAATGTGCATAGTGAATTTTTGAGTTGGGTGAAGCAGCAGCTCAGCCTCGCTAGGCTTGATGCTGCTGGTTGTTCTGGGCATAGCTTCCGCAGGGGAGTTGCAGCATTCTCCTCCTTGGTCAGGTTGCTGGCCTTTCTTATTCAAGCAATGGGTGCCTGGCGCATCCAAGTTAATCATGTCTTCTTGGGATTGTCTTTGCAACAGAAGTTGGATGTGCATCGTAAACAGTTTGCCGCTATGGCCCAGGGCCAGTGGGGTGCAGACTGTGCCCCCACTGTCTCAATATGTTTTTTGGTTTCCTTCTGGTTTCTTCTGGTTGGCCTTGCCGGTGGCAGGCCGCGGTTTGGGGTTGGTTGGGTAGTAGGGCTGCTAGCCTGTTGGTTTAAGCATCTTGGAGTGTGTGCAGGGTGCCTACTCCATTGGTATAGGATGCATGCAGGCCCCCTGCTGTCACACTAGGTTTCAGTGTGCATCGCCCAGGTGCCCCACAAACACTTGTATGGGAACAAGTGGCTATTGGTTTGGTTGCATGTCTGCATGTGTGGCATGTTAGTACATATGGTGCATATGGTGTTATGCATTCAGCATCTGATGTAGATGGTTCGCGCAGCTTGTGGTTTAAGCACTCAGCAAACAAGCAGATCCTGGAGGATGTTGCAAATATCCTGATGGATCTGCAAAGCACCTGAGTGATATCATGGTTTAGTACCAGGTGTTTGGGTGACTCATTAGTGACTGCTCAATCGGTTGGTAGAGAAGGCAATGCAGGTTGTGCATAGCTATAGATGCATTGTGCCTGCATTAGGTCCCCTCACTCTGCCAGGTTTCGCCACATGCTGTCGGTGCCAGCTATGTGGCTAGCAGAGATAGATTGTTTGCCCACCCACCCTCCCTCTTTTGGTCTGGAGACAGATGCATTTGACGCAAGGGTGCGGGTTTTCTATCTGTGCTTGGTGATGTGCACTGTAGCTGGGGTAGTAGGGCTGCTAGCCTGTTGGTTTAAGCATCTTGGAGTGTGTGCAGGGTGCCTACTCCATTGGTATAGGATGCATGCAGGCCCCCTGCTGTCACACTAGGTTTCAGTGTGCATCGCCCAGGTGCCCCACAAACACTTGTATGGGAACAAGTGGCTATTGGTTTGGTTGCATGTCTGCATGTGTGGCATGTTAGTACATATGGTGCATATGGTGTTATGCATTCAGCATCTGATGTAGATGGTTCGCGCAGCTTGTGGTTTAAGCACTCAGCAAACAAGCAGATCAGGGCGGTACCTATTGTGAACGGGGAGAAATGGGCTCCTCCCCCTCCCCCCCCTCTTCCTGCACTTGCATTGCCAGTGGCAGGTGTGGATGGGTCTGAAGCTTCTGGCAGCGGGGGCGCTCAAAATGGGAGCAGTGGCTAGGGGGCTTCCGGGGTCAATGGGGGCATGGGGGGGTTAATTGGGGTATCAGGGATGCAGGGCATGCCTGTCAAGGTCTTCTATCTCAACTGCAATGTGTTGGGGCATACAAAGTTGGCTGAGTTGCAGAGCTTGCTATCAGATGGTAGCTATGATGTTGTTTTCCTGGTAGAAGTAGGGCACCACAGATGGGATTTGCCAGGGTATGTACGCTATGGTTCAGAATACACTGGGCATGGAATTGGACCTGGTAGGGGCACTGGAGTTTTGGCGTACGTTAAGTGCACACTCAGCACACATGTTAAGAAGGTTAAGCACAGTGAGCGGTCTATATGGTTACAGTTGTCACATGAGAGCTTACGATCTGATCACTACTTAGGAGGCATATACATGAAGCCATATTCCTCTGTATCTGGGTCTGCTAGGTTATATCATGATTGGTTTGAGGAGTTACAGGAGGAGGTCACAGGTTTTGCTGCTAAGGGTTCTGTCTGCATGTTTGGTGATTTTAATGCCCACACTGGGCAATTGGCAGATTTTGTTGAGGTATCTGATCTTATCAGTGAGCTACAGCTTGAAGGGGTGATCGATAGTTTTGCTCCGCCACTCAGGCACACTCAGGACAGTAGCAGGCCAAATGCATATGGCAGGGCCTTGGTCGAACTTTGCAAAGGCACGGGGGTGTTTATTGCGAATGGGAGGTCTTGTGGCGATGAGGCTGGTGCCATCACATATGATAGGGGGCGTAGTATCATTGATTACTGTGTGGTTGACCAGCGTATGTTCTCACAGCTCCAGGTGCTTCGTGTTTTGCCTAATGTTCCTTTGAGTGACCATCACCCTTTGGAAGGTCAATTTATCTTTCCTATCCACCAGCCGTATAATAATGGCCTGCATGAGGCGCCCAGCCGACCAGCCAGGGAGGTACCCATTCCAAATTATGTCCCTGAAAAGCGCGAGGAGTATGGTGCCACTCTGGATCATTTGTTGCGGGGTTTTACCAGGCAAGTTACAGATGGTGAAGTTACCAGAGCTGAAGCTGCCGAGCGGTTGCGCACTGTTATTTATGGTACAGCATGCAGTGTTTTTGGAACTGTCAAGAGCTCGCCTGGTGCCAGTGCTAGAGATGTCAATCCTTGGTTCAAACACTGTAAAACAGAGCATAAGGCTTTGAGGCGTGCCATTGAATTAGGGGACACACATGCTGCTCGTGAGTATCGGAAGGCATTTAACCATGTGAAGAGGCGATGGAAGCGATACTATAGCAACAAGCTGTTATCTAGGATGAGAGATGATATCAGGCATAACCCGCGTAGGTTTTGGTTGTACTTTAAAGGGGCCAAGAGGCGTGAGTTTGTGCAAGATCTAGTATCGTGGTCACAGTATTGGGAGAGTCTGTTTGGTGGTGGTGAGCAAACGTGGCTCCAGCAAGGTGCAGCTGATGTTGCTGCATTGGTTAGTGAGTTAGGACTTGACACAACCCTAGGTGCTAAGCATAAGGAGTCTAAGCTTAATGAACCTATTGAGTTGGATGAGATGGCTGTTGTCTTCAACAAGCTAAAGCGCGGGAAAGCAGCTGGTCCAGATGGTATTCGTGCAGAGTTCCTGAAAGATGCTGTAGTTAGGGAGTTTGAGGAGGAGGATGGCTCTCACCCTGTATTCCGCAATGTGTTACTAGAGCCAGTGCATGCTGTAATCAATGCATTTTTTGAGTCTGGTGATCCACCTGTTTCATGGTCTGAAGCAGCAATCTCAGCTGTGTTTAAAAAGGGTGACCCTACATGCAAGGACAACCATCGGGGTATAGCGGTGGGCAATGTGTTTGGGAAGGTGTTCAGCATGGTGTTGGAGCAACGCTTGTCAAAGTGGTCTGAGGAGCATGGGCACAGAGCACAAGCGCAAGCTGGCTTTCGTAAGGGCATGAGAACCACAGACCAGTTATTCATCCTTAGGCATGTGATTGATAAGTACCGCCTGCAGAAAAAGCCATTGTTTTGTTGTTTTGTGGATTTCAAGAAGGCATATGACTCTGTTGATCGTAGGCTCTTACTCCAGCGGCTTGCGTCCCTGGGTATATGGGGAACGATGCTAACATCCATTGCAGCCATGTGCAGAAATGTCCCCTTGCATGCCCGGGTTGATGGGAAGGTAGGGCCGGCTTTCCAGAGTAGTATTGGTGTGAAACAGGGGGACCCGCTCTCGCCACTGCTGTTTGGTTTGTTTATTGATGAGCTTGAAGATTTTGTGAGGCAACGTTTGCCAAATAGTGGTGCGCAGGTGGGTCCTTCTAAGTGTCAGCTACTTCTGTATGCGGATGATGTGGTGCTGTTTGCAGAGACAGCTGTGGAACTGCAGTCTCAACTAGATGCCCTGAAAGAGTTTTGTGACCTAAAGCACATGACAGTCAATGTCCAGAAAACACAGATATTGTCTTGCAGGTCCCGGGACGCAGTAGGTTGCTCATGGCAGTATGCAAGGGAGGCCATTGAGGTTGTCAGTACCTTCAAGTATTTGGGTATCACTGTGGAATCTGATCGTGGTTTTAAAGGTGCTGTGGATGTTATGAGGTGTGCTGCAACCAAAGCTATGTGGAGTGTGGTACGCCAGACTCAGGAACGGGACATCCAGCAGATTGCTTTACGGGTACTGTTGTTCAAATCGATGGTTATTCCAGTTATGTCATATGGGTGTGAAATATGGTCTTTGCCCTTTCTCACGTCAAACTTGCCATTGGGTAATCCACTCCAGAAGGTCCAGAACATGTTCTTGAGACAAGTTAGTGGGACTTGGTTGAGGAAGTCGGTATCTCAACGACTGTTGCATGAGGAGCTGGGGTGCATGCCTGTATCATTTACGTGGGTTAAAATGGCTTGTGGCTTTTGGAATAGGTTAGTAGCTCAGACATCTGCGCCTATGCTACGTGCAGCGTTTACAGAGAACCTCGAGTTGTCGATTGTTGCTGGACATGGACGGCTGTGGTCTGCTGAGATGATGAAGTGTCTTAAAGATGTTGTTCCGGATTATGCTGAGAAGGTAACTTCTCTTGTGCTGAACAGGTCAGTAACAGAAATTGAGCGTGTAGACACAGAAGTTGTCCTAGGCACTTGGAGTAGTAAGTGGACTGCTTGTTGGTGTGACCTTCCAGAGGATCCTAGGGTTGCATCCTCGGATCAGGTATCGTATGCGACCTATTATACGTGGATGGCTGAGTGTGTTTCACAGCCTGCTAGGTATGTTGATCATGACCGTTGTATAAATCCAGAGTATCTTGCTGATCTCATGAGGTTTAGAGTGGGAGCTCACTGGCTGAGTGTTGTGACTGGACGTTGGGCTGATGGTGGTACTGTGAGGGCACAGAGGTATTGTAGGAAATGCATGGCATATACCGTTGAGGATGAAAAGCATTTCATGCTGGAATGCCCTGCCTACCAGGAAATTAGATCGGAGTTTGGTGAGTTGTTTGGTTACTGTGAAGGTGATTTAAGGAAGCTTATGTGTCATCCAAAGCAGCATATGTTGGCGAAGTTGGTACATAAAATGCGTGTCTTCAGAGATGAAGATACTGAGTGGGTGTTTGATCTGCAGCTTGACAGATTTGAATCGAGTGAAGATGAAAGTTGTGGTAATGTTTCTAGTGATGAGTATGAGAACGAATTAGTTGAAGTTGATGATATTAGTCAGTTTGGTTTTTTGGAAGCCCCTTGAGCCTCGTGTTGGCTCCGGGTTTTTCTTTTTTCAAATGTAACATTCAAACCGTGAGCCTAGTTTGGCTCCGTTACGGGCGCCCCCTTTGTGGGGCCACTTTGTAGTCTGTAATCTGTAATTATAGGATTGTTTCAGGGTCCATGTGCTTGGGCCTGATGTGCAATGTGAGTACCATATGTTACCGACAGCTGCCATGTACTGGACATGTGACATATGATGACTTAGCAGCTAAGGGAGTATGGTGGGAATCAGCAAGGAAACCAAGTCCGTCTTTGGCTGCCTGGATGAAATTATAGTGATTCATTGCCCCGATTTTTTGAGGGGCTTATGAACTCACCGGCAACGGAAGGTACGATGCCCAAATGCTGCTACGGGCCTTGACTGCGTGTTACCAGGTGCGGTAGTACGTGGTGCGCACACGCATATGCTATTGGAGCGCCCCGCTTACCTAGGTGCAAACATGCGATGAGATGCAGCTAGTCATGCATCATTTCGGTACCAGCTCACATCAGCGACCCTCCGAACGGAAGCAATGTGCATGCACCATCCACTGTCCATGGGCCTATGTTCTGTGGAAGGCGGCAGCTTGCTGTGCTGAGGAGGAGCTGCCTATCGGAGCCACAAGCACTTCATCGGGAGATAGCAAATTAAGAGCAGCATGAGCAACAAGCCATAAATGGCAAGCCGAAATGGGCTGGCCTGACATACATTGGCTAGCAAGGGATTTAGGGTGGGCTGGTGGCAGCCATTGTTTTCAGCTTGGACAAGAACTTGAGTATGCCGTTGGAGCCTAAGTTGGCTCCTTGTGGGTGGCGCTGCCCCCACCGGCGCCCTGCTTTGACAGGGCCATTTGGTAATTGGTAATTGGTAATCATAAACTGAGGTGTTCCCCAGGCATGCCCATGCTACTTAATCCACATGCAAGTACAGCAAAGTTCATGGGTTGGTTACTGCAAGCAGCACAGCAGGGAGTTTCAGGACGACCTTACCTTGGTAGGAGGGAGACTGTCATCACCCTCAAAGAGGTTTCACCAAGGAATGCTACATGCCCCACTAAGTGCTACAGCCAGCACTAAGGAACCTGGCACAAAACATAACCTGGAATGGTAGCAAGCAGGCAGTTCATGGCCAAATCATCAGTGCAGGTTTTAAGCAACTGATTGGGATTTTGTGGATTTTGCCAAAGTGGGCTAGCAGGGCAAAAACAGCAGCAGCAGCAGCTGAAGAATATCTCAGCTTTACCCACCTGCTAGCAGCACCATTCACCCCATGCCTGTCAACAACCATCTTCTCATGGACGCTGCAGCTGACTGAGCAATGGTATGCTAAGCTTCCTTGATCTGGTGCTAACAAGCTTTGTTTGTTGTACTGCATGTACTGCAGATCCAAACACCATGGCTTTTCACCATTGATCTAACGGAAGGACCCAAGACATCAGTTCATCATGAGCCTCAAACCCTAAGGGTCTGGGACATAATGGCTTACCAAGGCCTTATGCAAGATGCTCCAAGCTGAGCAGGGATGGCTTACGCCATGCCTCTTCACAACTATATACGACTGCAACAAGCAGCGACGAATACTTCCTGGCTGATCTACACTGCACTACTTCATGGAGGGCTAAGGGACTGTGAGTCTCACTTGGAATGAGGGTACTTAGGCCAACTCACTGACTTGGCTGTGGCTGAATTGCATGCTTTTCATATCAGTAGGGCTCAAAGCCCACGACCCTTAAATAAACACGAGTGCACGAGGTTTCCAAGATGTTGCAGTGGTCATGTACAATGACAAGGGACTGGGGCTGGGTATGCCTGCCATTCAAGAGCAGTCACTGCTCATGCCAAACAGCCAAGCCTCTGACCTAGGAATTTAAAGAGTGGGTACTGCTGGGCCAGTTGTTCGCAGGTGCAGTCTGCAGCAAGCCGGCCCAACATAGTATGTGGGGTGATTTTGTATTGGTCCTTTTGCCATTTCTGTGGTGTTTCCTTTTCCGTTGACTTTCCGTAGGGAAATGGGGTTTGACCCCGGTGTGTTTGGTCTTTTCGACCTAGCTGCCTTGGTGCAGCCACACCTTAAGTTTTTGTGAGTTTTCATTTTATTAGCTGCGTGCACGGAGGTCTGCTAAGGCAGGAAATTGTGTACTTGGTGGCCTGAGCTTAATGTGTGGTAGACATTGCCTGTTGACATGTCCTGTAAAAGTGGCATGCAGTGTGGTGCGTTCTTCGAGGACAGCCATTAGACAGCCATAGCCAGGCAACACTCAGTAGAAGAGCTTACCCTCACCTTATCTATAACATGGAGTGCAGTTCGATATGGTTTGGTGGTCGAGACAATATGGCCGGTGAGTTTTGAGTTGCCTTGTACATGTCTTACCATATATCTAAGTGGTATGCAGTAAAGATGGGTTCAGCACCAGCTCATTGCTCCAGCCGACCCGGCCCTGTAATGTTAACTGCTAGCAACGTTCCTTCGTTGCCTTCGTGTAACTTAAATGGGCGCTGCATGCAGTGTGAGTGGCATAATTAAAACCCTAAATGGCAGGGCAGAATAGGTCCTTGGCAGGGTTCTGCCAAGATTCTGCCATAATTCTGCCAATCAGTCTGGTCACTGGTTTGTAACTAGTTACACACTCATTACACACTAATCTAAGCATAATTGCAGCAGATTCTTCTACATTGCATGTCTAATCAGTGGATTCTGCCAACCTGCCAAACCCTCCTCCTGCTGGCAGAATAGGCATAATGGCATGGCATAATTGGCAGGGCAGAATGGCAGGATTCTGCCGCTAACCCTGGCTGCATGCTCTTCTCGAGCAGAGCCCCGGTGACCTCCAGTGACGACACATGGAAAAGACTTCCAAGGGGTGGTTGGAAAGCAGGGGTCTGTCTGGCAGTGCAAGGGGATGGAAAGAAGAAAAGCTGGGTGCAGTGAACCGAATGACAGGGTGTTTCCATTGGTATTCCGGAATTAGACCGGACTACTGTATTCCTCTTTCTTATTCTTTCCCTATTCCGCAATACAGTTTTGCCATTTCCACTGGTGTGCTGCTCCTGTCACTCGGGTCTGGCACCGGCAATGCACGCCCCTCGCAAATGCCACCGCTCCTGTGGCAGGTCGCGGCTATCATAATCGGACTTAGTACGGCTTCTGAAAGCTTCTAAGCCATGAACTCGCGGCATGCACCTGGACCTCAAGTGCGATGTGACATCTGTAAGGGCCGGAGGGCCTTACCGCGAGCTTCGGTAACATCTACTGTTACTTAGAAAAGAGACAGCACCTTTGAACGTAAGAGCGATGCAACAATGGCGATGCACATGATCGCTATTCCTACTTCAGGTCCGTATTCCTCGCTAAAGTGCGGAATACGGTATTCCTGCTTTCGAGGCCGCTATTCCTGTCCTGTGGAAACCCAGACAGGAATAGCGTAGGAATACGCTATTCCAGTTGGGCTTATTCCGTGCTATTCCTCCCAATGGAAACACCTTGTGAAGCTGCAACGACTAGCCCAAACTTAGACACTGTCAAGTGAGCTGATCGCTCACTGAAAAAGTCCGGACATCTGCTGAAAAGTTGAATAGGCTCCTGCTGACAAAAAGCTGACTCTAGATGCGGTCACCGGGTGAGAAGGACCTGCACGAAGGTATGAAGTCAGGTACACAAAGGGTTCCAGTGATAAGCGAGTTGCCAGCGAGGTGGTAGAAGGAGGAGGGGAGGTCCGTCCTGGCAGAAGATACCTTCCGGAGCTGTCACTCGACCGATTACTGTAACGTCCTGAAGCCGGTTCCACAACCTCCTCTGGAACCAGAACTAGACTTGAACAAGGCCTCTGGAACCAAACTTTTCTGGGGGAGACCATGCCATGTCGATGCGCAGCATGGACCCAAGCAGGAGGCGGGGGTCCAGGGGGGAGGAACAGCCCCCCTGGTGGGGTCTGGGGCGAAGCCCCAGAAGCCAGCGATTATTTGTACTTATTACAACCAATTGTACAATGGAAAATGCTATTCTTGCACTCAGTTGAGCACTCTACACTTTGTAATAAACTTGCTGGAACCAGCATGTGACATGTTGGCCAGAGGGTGGCCCAGGGCTGGAACCAGGAACTGACATGTTTGGCATCGCTGGAACCGCGGAACTGAGCACATTTTGCCCTGGAACCGGAACCTGGAACCGGCTTCAGGACGGTATTACTGCGACTGATCGACTTCTGATTGACGTGGATTAGTTGACACCAGAAGGAGTGAGAACCGTAGGGCTTCCGGAGATGACAAGCCACGGATATAAAGTCACAACCAAGCAAAGAGCTGCTACTTGTCCAAAGCGGATGATATAGTACGAGCATTTGCAGCCAGAAAAGAGTGTCTCTCCCGCAATAAGCGTCAGCGCGCAGCATCCTACCTCAAGCGTCAGCTTTCGGCAAAGTTTGCCAAAGAAAGAAGTCGCGCCAAGAAGCGCACCCTATCACATAAGGTACAAGAAGGCAGCATGCACGGCAGGCGATGCTTGGTATGGTGTGGATGAGGTCCAGTGCGAACAGCCCAGTGGTGTCGGAAGTAGCACTGCAGCAGCGAGAGCACCATCATTGCCTTTATCGCTGCCAACAGGCAACCAGTCGGGCATAATGCCATTATCTGCAATTTGATGAAGCGCATGAGGGCTATCGTAATTAGACGCGCGGACCTCGCATCCACCAGCTCCTTGCTTGATCACGCTCTGCTTCTTCGTTGATGTAGAGACTGCCACGGCAATTTGCGCCTTGACTTTGTGAACTTACTCTGGCTTATTGTACTGATCACAGTTGGTGGCCGCTGATTGGCATGCAGGTCGCGGCTTCAGGTCTCAGGTTCACCATGATGACAAGGTTGCTTGCGCTTGGAACGCTCCTTGTGCTGTGCGCCATATCTGTTTCCGCGGACGAAGGAGGGGCGGAGCTAGCTACATTCAAAGGTCCCAAGTATCCCCCCTGTGGCCCTAAACCGCATCCCAGGGCGGGCCCAGACATCGTACTTGCCAAAGTGCGAACTTGCAGAGATCTTATCTTCTGGTACCAAGTTGCCAATCGCAAAGCCAACGCCTGGCCCAAGCGTGCGGTCGTCCTTAAAATCCATCCCTGGTTCTGCCCTTCCAGGTAAGTCAGTCCATCCTGGTTACTTACCGGGGTTACAATGCATCCAATATGGCCGGATCAACCATGCACGTTTTAGACACTGCTTGTGCCGGTGATTGTTACAGTTGGTTGCAAAAGCTTTGGCCCAAAACTCAGATTTTGTTAGGAAATGGTCTGCTTCTGTGAAATGGCATGGCCGTTCATTGCTCTCTTGCACAGGCAGCTTCTGTATGAGGTCCAGGTTGTCACCAATGGGTGCGGTCAGCATCTCTGTTGCTCTGTGTTGCTTGGCTGCTGAGAAAAGCAGGGGTCTTGCAAGGGAGACAGCGGAGGCATTTTTGCTGCTTTTTAAGGGGGTAAATGCTGAGAACTGCCAGCAGGCACAGGTGCCCTTTCTTTACTGTTTAGGGGCAGTAGCATATAGACCAGGTGTGAAGCAGGTGCAGGGGCTATACCAGTTCAATGGCAGGGCAGGTGGGGGTAGGCAGGGCATGCGAGAAGTTGGGGCAAGTGCAAGGCTGAGCTGAGAGGGCTGTGGGAGGGGAGCAGATGGGGTGTGGGGCTGGCAACCACAGGAGGGGCAGAGGTGGAAGGGGAGAGCCAGGTTAAAAAAAGCAGGAGGGCTATAGGAACAGGGGGGAGGCTTGCTGGTCTGCGTCTGCGGCTAAGGCTAAGGCTGGCTGGCTGGCTTTTATATAGTATATTTATAGGGCACGCCCGGGGCTCGAACTCGGGACGTCTCGCGTGCGAGGCTACTTGTGGTACCACTTGGGCATACCAACTGCAGCACATTGATGCTCTGCCTGTTTACTTTCTTAAACATAAATGGTTGTAAATCAGGTCTTGCTGCTGCTGCTTAAACCCCAGCCTTATGTTCCGGCCAAAACTTTTGCAACCAACTGTGGACATTGGTTCTGCTGCTGCTGTTTGACAGAGGCAAGGGCTTTGGCTTGGGGCAGGGCTGGTTTAAGGTACCAGGGGCTGGACCTATGCAACAGTCACAGCCAGGGTGAATAAATTGTTGCATGTGCTGGCAACCCATGACGGGGGCCCTTCCTACCCCTACCCTCACCAGCTGCAGCAGTACACTAAGCAAATACCAACAACTGAGATACCTTGACTTGCACACTTCCCCTGGTAGCACATGCCATAGGACATTACAGCTGGAGCAGGGGCTGTCTCTGAAGCTGCCTGTGCCATGCGGAATACCCAAAGGGCATATCTGGCGCCCCCAAAGCAGGGTATACCCCCAGCACATGTAGCGAGCTGCTGTTCTCTGCAGGTGGAGCATGATTGGCATAGCCGATGTGGTATTGTAGAAAGGGGGAGCGGTGCTGAATAAAAACATATGCTTTGAGGAGGTTGTTGAGAGATCTGCTAGCACTATCATGGCAAGATCTGGTGGAAAGTGTTAAAACAGCAGTAGCAAGGGCACGTCGGGTCTAGAAGGTGGTGCTGCACCGAAGGGATATGCGTAACATGTCTTGTTTTACAACAAGCCTGGCCCAGTGAACAACTCTGTGGTATGCTAGACCTTGTTTCAAGCAGTGACAGGTGACAAAGAAAACAGTCCTCCAAAGTGGTGGTGACAGCGTGGGTGACAGCCTTGCAGCATAGGCCCGTCTCGCCCGCCGCTGATTGCAGCATGTAGAAGGAAGCTTCCTACCATCAAACTGGCATGCAAAGCACACCAGCTTCTGTTAATACTGAATCCTTGGCAGTGACCTTGAAGCTTATGGTAAGATTGCCAGAAGCAGGGCCCCTCCAGCAGGGGAAGCATCCATGTTGAAAACCACACTTTTTGCTGCCTGTAGCAATGCTCAGCATTGCAGGGATAGCTAATGTGGGGCCTGCTGTGCAGAGCATGCATGACTGCAGCTAGTGACATGGTACTGTAAAGCCAAGGAAAGCTTGCTGATAAATGGGAGAAGTTCCATTCCATGCACCCTAACTCAGGTGACCACAGGGGCGTACCCACTTTTGACCAAAATCTGAAAAGTCAGCTCAAGCACTTTCTCAATGCGGTTGCGGTTGCCACCAATTTAGCACAGCAGGCAATAATTGCATCAACAAGTTCTTTGCAACAGGCTAGACACAGCTGTTATCTCTGCTTGCACTTGAGGAAACAGGAGGTGCAAACATTGGACACAGTTGGTTGCAAAAGTTTTGGCCCAAAACTCAGATTTTGTTAGGAAATGGTCTGCTTCTGTGAAATGGCATGGCCGTTCATTGCTCTCTTGCACAGGCAGCTTCTGTATGAGGTCCAGGTTGTCACCAATGGGTGCGGTCAGCATCTCTGTTGCTCTGTGTTGCTTGGCTGCTGAGAAAAGCAGGGGTCTTGCAAGGGAGACAGCGGAGGCATTTTTGCTGCTTTTTAAGGGGGTAAATGCTGAGAACTGCCAGCAGGCACAGGTGCCCTTTCTTTACTGTTTAGGGGCAGTAGCATATAGACCAGGTGTGAAGCAGGTGCAGGGGCTATACCAGTTCAATGGCAGGGCAGGTGGGGGTAGGCAGGGCATGCGAGAAGTTGGGGCAAGTGCAAGGCTGAGCTGAGAGGGCTGTGGGAGGGGAGCAGATGGGGTGTGGGGCTGGCAACCACAGGAGGGGCAGAGGTGGAAGGGGAGAGCCAGGTTAAAAAAAGCAGGAGGGCTATAGGAACAGGGGGGAGGCTTGCTGGTCTGCGTCTGCGGCTAAGGCTAAGGCTGGCTGGCTGGCTTTTATATAGTATGTTTATAGGGCACGCCCGGCGCTCGAACTCGGGACGTCTCGCGTGCGAGGCTACTTGTGGTACCACTTGGGCATACCAACTGCAGCACATTGATGCTCTGCCTGTTTACTTTCTTAAACATAAATGGTTGTAAATCAGGTCTTGCTGCTGCTGCTTAAACCCCAGCCTTATGTTCCGGCCAAAACTTTTGCAACCAACTGTATTTGGTGAAGGATGTTTGCATTGGGCCCTTGATTCTATATTGCAAACAGGCAGCCTTGGAGGTGAGTGACTGCTGCATTATGCAAGTCTTTGTTGTAAAGGCTCAAGCTGGTTAGTGAGCAAGCATGTTTATTTCTCAGTCCACGCTATCACTGCTTGGGATAGCCTGGACACCATTAACAGCCTCAGAGGGCCTGGGAGGGACTCGCATTGGCTCCAAGGGATGCCCTCTTGGGCTAGCTTGGTAATCTGGTAATCTGCTAGCAGCCAAGGAGGGCTCATTGAGAGGGCCTGGTAGCAGCCAAGGAGGGCCTGGGAGGGCCTGGCAGGAGGGATACCTTGTGTGAAGCACAGCGCGACTAGGGCCTTGCGAGGGGTATAAGATAGTGTATGACATAGTGGTGACATATACATACATCATGTTGGGCAGGCATGCCACAAGGAGTAGAATGAGCTGTGCTTGAAGTATAGCAGCAAAGGAACTAGCCTGCTCAGTCATTTACTGGGCGGGAGTGTGATCCCTACGGCCCAACTTCTCTCACCTATCACATGAGTTAACTGCAAGTGTAAACCCTTGCAGCATGCCAATGAAGTAAAGCAACAAGCAAAGCGTTTTCCTGTCAGCTGCACACAAGGCAACTAGGTCAAAACGACCAAACACACCGGGGGGCAAACCTCGTTCCCCTCCTTAATTGAGAAAGGGTGTGTGCCTTTCCCTGCAGGGACCTTGTGTGTGGCCCTCCTGACACATTCACTTTGCCTCAGCCCCAGTTTTTTTGCCTATGCCCTGCTCACAAAAGCTGCAGCTAGTCTCCCAACTGTAAGGATTCATCAATGACAATCGGCAGCATCAAATAGATCACTGCAGCACATTTTCCTGCCCATTTAGAATAGTTGACCTGAAATTACAGCTGCGTAGCATGCAAGGCATTCCGCTCCCTACTCAATTCAGACATACTGATGGAAGTCCTGTGTATCCTTCCTACAGGGACCTGGTCTGCGGCCCTCGTGACTCCTTCACTTTTGCCCCAGCGCCTCGTGGCTGCACCACCAGCATCGCACTTGACACGTCAGCTTGCCGTAGGCCCCTAGTCTTCAGGGCACCTGCCAGCGGCGGCCACCACCGTAAGCTGCAGCAAAGCACAGGCCCGCTCTGGTCAGTGGAGAACGGTACGCAGCTGGCCCTCTCAAACACAGAGTTCAGCGGCTACTCGGGGCGCACCATTTTCTCCATCCGCGGCGCTGGCTCCAAGTACTCTCTCACCAATGTTACGTTCAGGAACAATGTTGGGACGTCATTCAGTAACTTGGCCCCAATTGAGGTGTCGAATGATGGCAGTTTGCAAGTAGTTACGTCCACTTTCATCAACAACATTTATGTTCAGGCGAATGGCATATATGGCTCGAGTGCACTCCGGCTGGACATCTCGTCGTGCACCTTCAATGATAATAACCGTCAAGATGGGCCTGCAGGTGAGGGGGGGCCATTCAGATTGATTGAGTGGGCTCCTAGGGTTTAGGGTGTAGGGTTTGAAGCTAAACCCTAGATCCTTATGGTAACCGTCAGGTGAGGTGGGCCTGCAGGTGAGGGGCATGGATTGAGTGAGCTCCTAGGGTTTAGGGTTTAAGGGCTATACCCTAGACCCTTATGCATCCGTCAAAATGGGTCTGGAGATGGGGCATTTGATTGAGTGCGCTCCAGTGCTAAGTGCTATATGGGGTATTGTATTGTATTGTGTTGTTGCCCTCCCCACCTGTGGAAGTTTGCTTTCACTGTAGTTGCTCCTGCTTCTGCTGATGATGTGGTTGTGTGTCCCTCCCTCCCTCCCTCCTCCCCTCCCTCCCTCCCTCCCTCCTCCCCTGCCTGCCTGCCTGCCTGCCTGCCTGCCTGCCTGCCTGCCTGCCTGCCTGCCTGCCTGCCTGCCTGCCTGCCTGCCTGCCTGCCTGCCTGCCTGCCTG